>JAVIWB010000140.1:0-147500 GCA_031893035.1 Dermolepida albohirtum | reverse complement strand
GCATTATACAATTGTTTCTTGGATTTAAATTTACATCAATACATGAAAGCTTTGTCGTAAACATTACAAATTACTTTAGCTCCATCTTAAATCCGGACATTCACGATAAGTTTCTGTTCTTTTTAAAGTATGGTAGCTTTTTCGGCGTTCATATTTGCGACATAATTAAACGGAACCTTTCAGAATCCCTAACACAACAAAGACTTCTAAACCCCTTGCACTTCCTCGAAGCACTGCGCCAATTATAATTATTATAATAAAACATGAAAAGTAGAATTAATTATATATATGTTTGGGTGGTAAATATTGCCAGCATCTATTGTAAATTATTATATTCTATGTTCTTGAAGTAAAATATAATTTTAATAAATATTGCTTTACTTTATATTATGAAACTTTAGCGTTTGATGTGAAGGCCATGTGCTAATATTTTTTATATTTTGGTAATAAATGATTTTAAAACACCACAGGAAGTGTGTATGGAGTTACCAACTCCTCTGAAGGTCAGACCAAACGTCCATCTTCAATTATTTTGGTACGTTCTAAATAAACACAGACAGTAAGAAATAATTTAGAAGCTGTACAAACAAAACAAAAAGGCAGACGCAATTTAAACAGTAACGCCTTAAAATCAATGAACTGTTGTATTTACAAGTACGTCGCCAGTATAATACTGGAAAAAAGTCAAACGAGAGAAAAAATTTGGGAAAATATACTTAGTTGAGAATCACAATTATGTAAGTACAACGAAAAAGGAAATAAAGTAGAAATATTAAAGTCGAGAATGCGAAATTTAATATTAAAAACTTTGAGTTTTATATTAGCATTTACAATTGCAATATCTGTAAAAATGAAATACCTGTTTATGTTGTCATACTGTGTGGATTACATTAAATTCGTATACAGTACTTTTTTATTAGCGCTGCTTTCATATTTAATTTTAATATGAAACAATAGGGCTTTTTATTTTTTTAGATTTTAGTACGTTTTGCCATTTTCGTTAATGAAGCTGTCAAGTCGGGCAGCGCACGATAATCTTTAAATTTCTGAAATATATTTCCCATTTACAGTTGAATAAATAATTGTTTAAATAGATTAAATGAGCAATAAACATTTGTATTGCCTGTGGTGGTTTAGGAATGCCGAAACGCTGTGAAATTTTTGTTTAAGAGATTTAAGAAAAACGGCTTTTTTTGAGCTACTAAATCATTTATCTCCAAATAATAGTTTCTGCTATAAGATGTAAAGCATCAAGTTTTCACGTTACAACATTTATTTTTAAGAGAGCGGCGCAACATAATAAGGTTGTTTCACTATCAATCATTGGTATCAACACTTTATCTAGTGAGGTGAAAGTTGGTCAATGTATTTAGCACTACTCTCAAAATTACTTCTCTATTACATTTCAATTTTTTGCTAGCTAGTAATAATGACATTGATGGTTAAGAGCGTTTCAGTATTACAATCTGTAATCTCGTTAATACATAGTCATTCTATGTGGATTACATTAAATTCGTATACAGCTCTTTATTTATTTATTATTTCATTATTTAATTCGGATTTAATATTATCAATTTGATTGCGCACAGGGCTTACATTATTTTGTATTATTGCTCGAGATAGTAATTTCCATTTGGAATTGTATATAATCCAGAATTTACGAAATTGTTTTTTAGTAAGTTAAAAGGAACGATAAATTACAAATAGTCAACATCAAAATTAAATGAAAAACACTTTGTCTGGTGAGAGGTAAAAGTTGGTCAATGTATTTAGCACTACCCTCAAAATTACTTCCCTACTACATTTCTTTAATTTTTGCTAGCTAGTAATAATGACATTGACGGTTAAAAACGTTTCAGTATTACAATCTGTAATCTCGTTAACACTTTATCATTGTGTGTGGATTACATTAAATTCGTATACAACTTTTTATTTATTTATTTCATTATTAAAATCGGATTTAATATTATCAATTTGATTGCGCACAGAACCTACCTTGGAATTGTATTTAATCCAGAATTTACGAAATTGTTTTTTAGCAAGTTAAAAAGAACGATAAATTATAAACAGTCAACATCAAAATTAAATAAAAAATAAAGTTATTATAACTATTTACGTCACCTATTGCATATTTATGTTATGCAAGTTTTTACACACAAATTTATACTATTTACAACTGACGTAATGTACTAAATTCGCTCCGTGAATTAACTAGATGCACATGTTCTGACTCTCGGCGATTTTATACGCCACCAAGAATTGGCAGCAGTATTCATTAAGTTTTATATGCAATTTGATTATCGATGATTATTAAATAAATATTGAAACAACTGCGTTTTTTTGACACGAATACAATTCCAACTGGAAGCTACCATCTCGGACAGCGTTGCATAACTATCTACTATCTCTACGCATAGAAATCAAAAATGGGATCTCTAGTAAAAGATAAATAGTAGTTATCAGTTGACTATTCTTCTATAATTCTATTATAAATATTGCACATTGTATATTGTATATTGTGTTTGATATACTGTATACTGTATACTATATTATATTTGGACGTGTAATAGAACTCCTTAAACCCACATTTCTAACTTTATTAGCTAGCAGAAGGTTAGAAAAATGTACAAGTAAAGTGATTCCGACGGTAGTGCTGGATATGCTACAAAAATTTGAACTTTAATCAATTGTTGATGTGTTGTATTATGGTGCCGCGACAATGTGTTCTGTAGGTCGATCTCTGGAAGAAGACTGTCAGAGACTTTATATGTGACGTGTAAAGTTCATGCTTTACACCTCCTGGCACAAGCTATTCGAGAATGTTTTCCAGATGTGTACATATATATTAATAGCAAATATTAAAAAAGGGTTTCGCAAATATTCCAAATGAATTCAAGAATTTCACAGACGATGTCCCCCTATTCCTGAACAACCACAGCCAATCCTTACACGTTGTAAGACATAGTTGAAGGCGGTTTTTTATTATTTTGGTATTTCCAACAAATTAAATCTGTGTATCTATAATTCAATCCTGACCAAGTTGAAGTTATTAAAGAAGATCAGATAAGATTTCAAGATGCTTCCGTCGAAGCACATTTAAAAACTATTTACGACAATATAAAGGATTGTTTGACGTAATAGAAAAATTGAAAAATACTGTGTTGTCGTTAGTGGTGAAGATGCAAATAGTGACTGTACACCATTGTCATGTGCTATAAATGACATACAAAATGAACTCTTCCTATTATAAGAGGATGTATATGTATAGGATATCACATCATATTACATAATTGCCAATTATTTATTGTAAAGAAAAGGATCATACTTTCAGAAATTGGTTTAATCTGACTGTAAACTGGAAGCTTTACTACGTTAATGGACGTATGTAACTATTATTTTGATAGAATTTTTGGACAATAGAAACATACAGCTTTTTGGATAGCCCTGAAATAGCTCGCTGGTATTTATACTTACTTTAAGGAAAAAAGCCCTTAACTCTTTCAGGCTTGATGGTCAGATATCTAACCACCTATTTAAGAGTTCTCAAAACAACTTTTTATGCCATCTAGTGCCAATTTGTTAAGCAATTACTTTTTTAAAAGTCATCGTTGATCGTTTAATGCGAAACTTTTACTCTAGGGCGCCCTGGGTAGATTAACAGATTTATCTGAAAATGTGGCAATGTGTTGCTTTTGAATGGGACTTATAATTATTTAACGAATTCGGTGTTACTCTGTGGTATAGTGTCTATTTAATTATTTTATAATAAAAGTCCTATAATATATTATATAATCTGCGATATACATATAAGCTAAGTAGCACGGTGGTTAGATTACTAACCACTGTGACTATAGTAAGTTTCATATAATATACATATTTATGTTGTATTATAAGGATGACGCGTGTACTTAATGAACGTGATATAGAAGATATTTTGTTGGAAAGTATACCTTCTAATTGCGAAAGTATGTACAGTATTGAATCGTATGAAGGAGAAAATTATGAGATGCAAACGGACCCGATGGTGTTCGGTGACATACCTTCTAAGCTCCAGCTAAATCTTGAAGATGAATTTGACTCGAACTATGACATAACCATTTCAAATTTGCCTGACACTACTGGTAGTGCTACTACGAGTGCTTTATCTACTCAAACTGTTATGAAAGAACCAAAATGGAAGAAAATTTTCAGAATGGGGAAGCCGGACAAGTACACTGGAGGTGGGGGTGTACCAAACGATATAATAGAGTTAGAGGATATCACACCTACGCCTATTGTTTAGATTTTGATATATATATACTGGCAAGGATAGTACAAACTGATTTCGGTGGTAAACTTGTTCGACAATTTTGCATGGATTTGAAATCGAAAAACCACAAAGTCTTTATTGATAATTATTTCAATAGCTATACCTTGCAAGAAGACTTGTACAAAGATAACGTATTTGCTTGTGGTACCGTAATCTCAAATCGTAAATATTTACCTAAACTAAAAGAAGACAAAGCTCTAAAAAGGGGAGAACACGATTACAGGGTCAGCGACACAAATATCGCCCTTCTAAAGTGGAAAGACAAAAGATCAGTTTTCATGCTTACAAACTAGATAGATCTGAGGAAGACTAGTATTGTTATTCGCAGGGAACACAATGGAGCCAAAACTGAAATAGCTTGTCCTGAGGCTGTGATACAGTACAACAGTTCTATGAACTATGTGGACAAATTCGACCAGCAAAAAAGCACTTATGCTATAGACCGAAAATCACGTAAATGGTGGCATCGAATATATTTTCACTTTTTAGACTGTGCTGTCACAAACTCCTATATTGTGTATATGGAACTCCAGAAAAAACATAATCCAGAACTGGATCAGCTCAGCAACAAAAATTTTCGAAGAAGTGTTTACCAAGGAATCCTGGTACCAGATCAGGTGAAGAACTCCCAATTATGCTCTAAACGCTCCCACAATAGCTATGCATCTTCTCCTGTACAAACAAAGCGGCATAAACCAGCAGTACCAACAGAATTACAGTCAGAGCGAATCACTTCCCGAAGATGCGCAAAATGCAGCACTAAGAAAAGTCCGGTGCGTACTATATGGCAATGTGGAATCTGTAAAGTCCCTCTTTGTATACGAAAAGATAAAACGTGTTTTTCAGATTTTCATAGAAAATATATTTGCATATATATATATTCTACTAAATTTTTCTTAATGATTTGTTATGCCAACAGCCATGGTGGTTAGTATACTAACCATCCTAATTTGTAAAAGCCCAAAAGGTTTTTTCTTTTTTACATATTTTTTATAATAAATAAACGTTAATTAACCTAAGAATGCAATTGTTTTGATTCTGAAGTTATATATAAGAAAGCCTGGCTGAAAGAGTTAAATGGCTCAAATTTCAGAGTCAGATGCTAGCAACACTTTAGAAATAATTTTAAAGAAGCTCTTAAAGAATGTATTCGGTCATATCGTTCAACAATGTGATAAGATTATGGGACTATAAATGTGACGAAAATATAGTTTAAGATTAATAAAGAAAATCGGTACTAGTTATAGCCTTATTGAATAGTCCTCCTACAAAAACAAAAACAAAACAAATGAAATTTTATTTTTATTATTATATTTTGACTGAAAAAATGTAGGAGGAAATCAGTACAACTGTATATAAAGATGGCCCTATTAAAGCTGTGAGGATCTAAATGAACTGGAACAAATGATTGCAAGAAATGTCATTAAATCAGATTCAGACCTTTTATAATAAATAAAGCAAAGAAAATAACTAAGGAAGCCGTCGTTTATCAAACTATATAAAGGAATGATATGTGTATATTTGACGTTCGCGACGAAAAAATCTTTTTCTTGGTAAAATAAATGGTGGTTGAACTTGAATTCCATAACTTATCGTTTTCATGAGAAAATTGTTCTTTTTGCAAAATAAAAACAGATGAAATTTCGAGAGGAAGATGTGTACGTGGTAATAACATACTTTGTCGCTATTGTATATAAAATAGTATGTAAATGTATTATCAGTGCTCTTGTATTACAAGATGATTATTTAATAATACACTTAATATGTGGGATGTTCAATAATTTGTGAGCCTAAATAAAAACAAAATTTTTATTAAAAATTTCCTTTTACTTCTCAACGTATTCTTCTTGCAATACATTATATTTAGTCCACTGATATTCAAGTCTTTTCATTACTTCAGAAAAGTAAGCTTTACCAAAATGTTCGAAATATACGTTAGTGTGAGTGATTATCTTCTCAATCTACCTAGGCTACCAAGCTTAGTTTCTGGGTTGAGTAAGAGGAAAAAGTCTGAGAGGGTCAAATATGGCGAACAGCTGGGTTCGAAAGCAAATCGCGATGAAGTTTTTTGCTTTTGAAGCAGTCGAAGTATGAACACGAGCATTATCTTGAAGAAAAAGCACTAATATTATTACTATTATTATCCTTATCGTAGATAACAGATAGAAGAATGCTACTGCAGTTCCAAAAGTCAGTAGCCATTACCTTTCCGGCCCAAATGTATGATCTTTGTTTTCTTTGGAGCACTTATGCAAGCCTATTTTTTCATCTCGGATATATAGTGGTGTATCTAGGCTTTATCAACCTTTATTGTTCGCCACCAGGTATTTCGGATCACGTCTTAGTTTCGCTTAATTGAGGGCTGAAATGCATATTCGTTCGCGCATGTGGTCGACAGTCAACAAATGCGATACCCATCCTGCACATAAGTTCTTCATACTCAATTCGTTATGCAAAATCGAAACCACTGTTTCATATGAAATGTGTAAAGGGTCTGCTATTTAGAGTATCGTAATTTTATTTGACGATCAACTAGCACCACATGATATATCTTTTTAATAATTTATAGAGGGCACATATCAGATGTCCATCGTAATCGATTGGGAACTGGTTTCCATAAGAATCAATAATCTGCACTCTACTTTAGACATGCTTCAAAACAAACTAAAACAGTTCACACTCTCTTCAAATAACAAACGTCCTTATAATCGCAATGATCGCCAATTTCGACAGTTAGGTTTTAAAGAATTGCCAGGTTGAAAAATGCAATAATTATGTTAGAGGTCTACATTTAAACTCAGATCTTCATCGATTTATGGTTGTATTCGATGGAAATTGATCCCCGTAAATAGACTCCAAGCCAGCTTTGATTTCTTTTGTTCTTTAAAAATAAAAATTAATGATTAGTCAATATTTCACTACTTTCATTTCAAAATAAGCTAAAAACATTCCACTTTCTGTTCAAATAACAAGTATTTTTAAAAATTTGCCAAGTTGAAAAGCATTAGATTTTTTATCAGTGCTGCCCTCTTTAGTGAGGTTTATTACTTGCTAATCATTCGCCCTCGTAAATATACAAATTTGTCCTAAATCAAAGTCTATTGACTAAAGTTCTACTGGTTTCTTTTTGTAATTTTTCAAAATTATGTTAGCCTGTTAGCTTGGAATAATTGTATATTTCATTGAATAAAGATTTTAAATTAATAATATAAATAATAATATGAATAAAGATTTTAAATTTTAAATTAATTCTGCTAAATATCATTTAGCAGAGTAACACAGTGACAAGAATTTTATTGGAATTATTAAATGAAATTCATTTCGAAAATGTTATAATATCAGATAATATAGTACTTATTGCTGATTTAAGATTTCGGTAATGAAAAATATTTACTTTTTAGACCTGAATGTTCTTTATAAGAGCAATAATAATATAAGCCATCTGCTAGTAATGTAACATAAGGATACATAGAGAATATGGAATAAGATAAAAACATTATATTATATATGTATATTACCATTTCTATAGGCAACAGATGCTTTGTTCATAAAACGTGATTACTTTTGCATATAAGTATTACTTACATATATGTATGTATATTTAGATAAATATATCTAAATCTATTTAGTCTGTTTTTATTCAATCTTTTTAGTATGAACAGTATGTTTTATAATTTATTTAATAATTATAATACTTAATATCATCCACTTATATATCGTATCGCCGGAAACGTCATGATGTGCTGTTTCTACGTGTTTTATAGATCATTAATTACCATAAAAAAAAGATCAATCAATTATATTTTGTCCACTTTGTTATGTTTGTATGGTAGATGTGGTAGCACATCTCATCTAAGACCAAATAAATTTTTACGGGTGATCAAGCTCTAGATGTTTCTGAATGACGAATTCGTTAAAACTATAATTGTTTCGTTCCTTGGTAGGAACGCTCGGAAAACATGTCACTTTTAAAGTCCAACCTTTTTCAGAACATGACTTTTATCTAATAAATGGCTGCTGTCGATGATACTTAAGACGAGAACAAGATCATTTTCACACCATATTATTGTAAATAATCAACTTCTCTTCACCAGCTATCACCTGCTTTAGAAAAGAGTTGTTTTCTTCACTTTTAAGGAACATATCGCAAAAACATCAAGCTAATGTTTTCTAGCTTTTTCATGTAGTCGTAAAAGTTCGAATGATGGATGCTTAACGTTCTTGTAATCTCTCATGACGTGTGTCGTGGATTTAACTCGATCGATGAATTTATTTTGACGTCGTCAACCTCAGTAGCCCTTCTTAACCCTTTGGGTGTATTTGTATTTGCTAAAATTCTTTCAAAAATTACCATGCAGTTCCACTGAGAAATACTTGGCTTATGGGAAAATTTTAGTAAGGTGTTTATCATACCAGATCAAAATACGTCAATAAATAATCCGGGATTCAGTTGGTAGACCAAAGCACCTGAAACGGTGCAACACGCTGTCCACAGCAAGCAACGTCCAGTTATCAGAAAGATTGACTGATTGTAAGATAATGAAACTTTCCCCATTCTCTGTTATATCCCTATCGGCTTCCTTTCACTCCAGATAAGTTGGTCATATATCCCAAGGGCGCTCCGTATTTCCGTAGTGAGAGAAGCACTGCAGAGCGATCAACTCAGCCAAGACCTCGGAAAAAATTCAAACGCTTCATATAAGTATACATATATATATATGTATATATATATATATATATATATATATATATATATCTGTGCAAATTAAAAAATTGAATAAAAATGAGAAAACACAATATATAATTTAAGACAAAAATGAAGAGAAAGCAGGCAATATGAAAAAAATCCATTTTAATTACATTTATCGCTATCAAAAATAAAAAGAGCAACGCTGGCACTTGTTGGAAAATTTTTTAGCGTCGTTCACACCTACGTTGGCCCTTTAAGATTAACTAAAGGACTTTTAAGATTAAAGTCACCAGCACGATATTTCGTGATGTATTGAGGTTCTTGTAGGGCAGTGTCACCGCAACTTTTCAGAAGTTTGACGCGTGTTCTCCTCTTTACGAACTAAAAAAGGAAATATGGCGAAAAAGCACACTTTGATCGTTCATTTTGAACATTTTACAGCAAAACGAATGAGTAATACATGACCTTCCTGGTCTAAAGTCACTCTGTATTTCCAAATCTTCACTGGTCATTAGGAATGACTTATTTAATTTAACCAAATATACATCTTGTTATATGTGACACGTGATATATATTAATTCATAAATGTCTTCATGTACTATTCATCTGTAGTAAACAAAGAAAAAAATGATCTCATGATTATTTGATAATTAGTATAGACTTCGAACTGTAGACGTTGTAGACGTACTTTATATGTATCGATCTTGAATGTGAAAAGAATACTCTAAAATTTTAATAAGTTCAAGTGTACTCGTAAACTATAAATATGGTTTGTTAGCACTTGAATAGGCAATATAAAAATACATTTTTAAGTAGCGTTTTGAAATATCATGTTGCGGCAAAACTTTTATGGGTACTATAAAATACGAATGTTTAAGAACTACTTAATTAAAAACTCAAGTTGTGTAATTAATCGCACTTGTTTAGTCAGAAATTAACTTATAATTTACATTGTTTATACATGGTAGTGTATTTTTTTAAACCTTGCTTATACTGTTTGTAAGTATTTGATACATGTACCAGGTGTACTGGAAACTCATTACCAGTTTTTTAACAGATGTCGCTAGGCTTAAGAATGCAATGTTATGATTTGACATATATGTCATTTTAGTCTACTGACATCAAGCTTCAAAGCCGTACATGTCATATTTCGCGAAAGTAACATCGTCATAGATTTATACCTCTTTGAAAATGTCGAGTTTCGTGCCTTAAAAAGTGCACTTGCGGCACGCATTACTTTTCTTATTTAATCAAAATAGAAAAGACAATTCAAAAGTGGTGATGTGAGCAAAGAACGCTCTGGTAGACCGAAAAATTTTGAAGATGCGAAATTACAGAAGTTATTGGATGAAGACCCAATCCAAATTCAATAACAATTGGCAGAAGAGGGCATTGGGGTCCAAATAACGATTAGCGACCTATTACGAGCAATGGGAAAAATCAAAATATGGGAAAATAGGTGCCACATCAATTGAATGACAGGCAAATGGAAAATCGAAAACTCGTCTGTGAAATGCTGCTTCAAAGGTATGATCGGAAATCATTTCGGCATCGAATAGTGACGGTTGACGAAAAATGGGTTTATTTCGAAAACTCTAAGTGCAAAAAGCCATGGTTATCACCTGGCGAAGCCGGCCTTGACTCCAAGGTCAAATCGTTTTGGCTGCAATATAATGCTCTGTGTTTGGTGGGACCACTGTGAACCATGCGTCGATAGAAAAACGTTCAGAATGGGCCCGAATACACTGTACAACACGATAGCGCGCCGTCTCATACAGCAAAACCGGTTAAGGAAGCTTTGAAAGCACTCTTGGATGGGACAGAATATCGCACTCTCTGTACTCTCTAGAAATTGCCCTGTCCAACTAGACTATCACTTTTTCGAATCAATTGGACATGCGCTTGCAGAGTAGCACTTCGCCAATATCGAAGAAGTTAGAAAATGGCTAGATGAATGGTTTTGTTCAAAGGACAAACAGTTTATTGGAATGACATCCATAAATAGCCTAAAAGATGGGTAATATGTGTAGAATCAAATGGTCAATACTTAGAATAAATAGATTTTCCATTTTCTTGAAAATTATGTAGTATTTTTATGAAAAAACCGGTAATGACTTTCCGATATACCTGGTATGTGTAAGGTATTTTAGAGTATTTTAATTTCCAGGTAGGGTTATAATCGTCATTGTGACATAGGAAATATTAAAGTAATGGACAACATACACAGTTATTATTAGAATTGTTAAAAAGATAAAGAATCAGACTTAACGAAAACGAAATGTATTTTATAGTACTAAAGTGGAAAAGAACAAAGTAGCAAACAAAACACCCAAATAGATGTTTTCAATTTCGCCGGTGTTAAGTTGGTACTTCAAGGAATAAAGGTTAGATACTACAAATAGTAAACACACACTGTACTTTATAACAATATTACTTTATTGCACTTAATCGGTGACTGCAGTTTCGACATACAATGTCATTATCAAACTCAGTCGTAGAATTATTGTAATAAAGTGACATTGTTACAAAATATAGTGTGTCTTTGTTATTTATGAAGTACAGAATATCAGAGTGGCCCAAAGTATTAAATATTTGATGCATAGAAATGATTTTATTTCATTAAAGAAATTAGCAAACTATATTTTCTAATAAATTCGAGGTTTTTTCCATTTTTAATTTTGTTTTCTAGTGGAATATATATTTTTTCATTAATATTTCGCATGTTCGTGCTGTAGTAAAATGAAATATAATTTTTGAGGTAGTTAAATTTCTTCCTCCGACAATTTAAACATCAACGAAATTTAAGCAGATGATGTAAAATACTGTGCCTAAACACAAGAACAGAACAAATTTTCTAGTGTATAAAATTTTTGATGCAATGAAATGGGATATGTAATGGTGAGAGGAGAGCCAAGTTATATATTTCACGTAGTACATATTTAATTACAAGATTGAAAATATGAAAATAAATTTTGGATAATCGGGATTTATTGAAAGGAACAGCGAGTGTAATATCGAGATTAGATTAAAGAACTGAAGATGGCCGATATGCAATGAAGAGGACTACTAAATATGTTATAGAAATTATCAGTAAAGTACGAAGGGATTGTAAAATAATGCGATATCATTCTCTGAATTCGAAATAGTAGAAAATGTAAACCTAGATAGTGTAATAAGTGGAGTGCCTCAGGTGTTGGTGCTTCGGCCTCTCTTCTTCTTAATTTATTCTTATTAATAACTCTCTTATAAATATCACTCACATCTGTAGTTCTTTACGTTGATAACATTCCGCAGTTGAACAGTGGTATGATTTTGAAGAGAGTAATTGCAGGCGGGAGTGCTGCACGATCCAGTGTTAAACAATGACTTAGTGCGAATTCCCAGGTGTGACACTGTTCGATTATCTGCTGGTTATGACAACTTAGTTGTCGAAACACGTCGCGGCGAAAGAGCTGGTGAAACTGTTACTGTTCAGAGGTTCTTCAAAATCATCTTTAACTAGAAGCTTCAAATTCTGTATATAGAAATCGAAAATTAATATGGAAAGGGATTAACAGAACCCTGATTCAGGCCAAAACTACGCGAATGCTCTTATATAGACGGGGTTAGCAGTTAATAAATAAATTGACAAAACTTAATTTATTAATCTTAAACAACATATTTTTATCACCTTCTATATAGTCCTTTGTAGTGTATATTTTTTATTTCTAGAGTACATAGAGAAGTCGCATGGTGCTTTATTAGTACCAAAAACACGTCCAACAGGTATCTCAATAAAGTTAGGGAAGTTCCGAAATGCTTGAACGTGGATCTGTTCAAATAATTATTGCATCAGTGATGAAGGTTTCCACATTTAATATACTAATTGTGTTATTTGTAGCACACGATTTCTTCGACCATATTTTAAGTATTTTATGTCCCCGAAAGCAAGCAGATCTTGTCAATATAATTCTGCAATAATCGTCTCACTTGCGAAAAAAGTTTCTCACAACACAAAATTTGATTTCTTTTCTTTTCATTCATTTCGCGTTTTAGAGGCGCGAAAGCAATGTCACAAATTTCGAGCACTGTTAAACTCAAATAAATAATTTGCTAGAGTCGTCGTTTTCAAAAATGAACGAAGCTTTCAAGGATATTTTTTTGCTGTTTTTGCTGAAAGTCTCTCATATGAGACATTTGGACTTCAACAATGAATGCTGAAGTAATGAAATTCTAGCTTTTCTGTTGTCTTCAGTCCCAATATAAACATTTTGGTTCAAAAGGAAAGTACATGTTTCGAGAAGGCTAAAGAACGAAGTTCTCCATATATGTTACTGATGGTTAGATTTGGAGGACATTGGCTACTCATGTATAGATATTAAGTACGGTAAAAGAATAAATTAAATCTAATCGCCCGACATCTTAATATCAATAATTGCAATTAATTATCGAAAATTGTATCCATTACATCCTTATTTTTAAAATATTGTTACATATTTGTCTGAATTATTCTTGAGAGATAGTAAATCCAACGTAGAAGTAACAAAAACTTCATGAATTTTTTATTAACGATAGATGCAACTCAGCAATTATAATTCTAATCATAAATAATCTTAAATCATTATCACAAATATCTTTTAATTTGCACCGATTACTTCATGTATTAATCAGTATCATTAATGATGACCGATTCACGATTCTGACTGTTTACGTATACCTGTATGGTATGTATATTATGCGCTTTCTCGAACGTTCTCATATTTTGTTATGTGCCCTATAAATTTTGTCATGCTGTCCTCTCCTAAAGATTGACGCTGGTCAAATTGTGATTCAGCGCCATTGACATGTACTATTATAAATTTACACCGATCACGTCTTCGTATCTGATGGTAGTATAAGCTCCTTTCCAGGCTTTTTGTAACTTAGGGTTGTGCACTTTTCATCGTCTTGGATAACCGAATTTTGTTATCTACCTAAAACTGAAAGTATTGGCTCCCTGATCGTAGCTAGTTACATTTTGCCGTCTTCCAATTTTATTCTTGTCCGTTTCTGGGTATGTTATGTATTTCTTCCAAGGATGATGGAAGATTTCCAATGCAGTCATTTGGTGGTTCTCATGGAAAAGCACTGGGGATCTCAGAAGTATTTATAATTAAATCTGTGGAAAAATGGAGTTTTCTACGTCTTATGGACGGTGCTGAGGTATGCGAATAAAAATCAGTGGCAAGTATGTCTCGATTCTTTCGACGTTCTTTAACTATAGTTCGTAAATAATTTTTAATCGTTCTATTGAAGTGCTTAACCATGCCATCTTACTGAAGATGGAGGGGTGTTGTTCTTGATTCCGTGATATCCAGTAAATCGCAGACCTTTTGGATAGCAGTAGCTCTTTGACGATCTTTTTAAATGACGTACTCACCAGATATTGTCTTATTTACTATTTACCCTCGGCTTAGAGTGTTCGATCCTTTGTTTGCTGCACAATTTGTACAGCTTCAGTAAAATCTTTCTTCTTCTTCTTCTTCGTAGCATTTCAGTCAGTAGAAACGTTCCATGATTTTTCCCAGTATCTTGTTGATACCAAACTGTAGTCTTATTGCAGAACTATGGTACTCACAGAACACTTTCGAAACTTACCTTGGGAAGTTTTACAATTTTCCAAATCGCTCTTTTGCTTAAATCACCTCTTTGTATATTGAATTCCGCTTCTGACATCAATTTTTAAGTATCTGTAGGAATTATTCTTTTTTTAATGAACCATACAACTCAACAACTATAGCGTTTTCAGTGTTATCATCATATGGATAATTCACTAATAAACTTATCTATTTTGGCGAACAATGAGCGTTTCTTCGACTTACATAATTGTAAGATAATAACAAGCACCGCACAAAACTCCGCAACGTAATTGTTAATAACAAAATATAGACTTACTCCATTGGCGACACCTATTGTCGACATCCGACCGCACGTCTTATGAAGCATCGGGTAATTTTACCCTCTTCTCTAATTAATTCACGTATCAGTTAGTAGGTCTCGTGACACATCTTAAATCTTTGACAAAATGTTTTGCAAGATTACGACTATGAAATGCAGCGAAATTAAAAAAAGACAAGGATTTATATTTTTCCTGGTCAGCAGAAAGCTCCGATATTTACCCGATAGGGGATGTTGAAATTTGAAGAAAAAGTTGTAAGTTTTGGATTAAAGAGATATCACTAAATATCAGAGACATTTTTCATATTTCTTATTTTTTTAAAATTTATATTGGTTTGTAATAATAACATATTTTTAAATAAAATTTAAGTGTCTGAATTCTTATATCCAGGCACTGTGTACATAAATTGAAACCTTCATATTTAGCTTTTAAACTATCGCACAAGTTATACTGTGCAACTAGTTATTGTTCGTTTGATTAATTTGCCATTCATCAAACTTCATGCATGAGCTGGCTTGAATATTGAATTCGAATATTAGATCGTGGGTTAGTCATGTTTATAATTATGTAGGAGCAAATTCTCAGAGTTAGTAATTGTCAGTGTAATTATTTCGGAACATTTAATCGGCGTTTTCAATTATGCGTATAATTACTGAACGCTGTTTCACTAATATTCGGACATTTATAGGGATTTTCGCTTCATTGACGATTTGAATCACTATCGCTTATACTATAGCAAAGAATCGCTACAAGTATTATTTCCTTATCGAGTAATTAAACCTATTTCATTCACTTAATTAAATTTATTGCTTTAAACTATATTAGATTGTTCCTTTGAAAGACTACATGTTTACGCATTAAACTATTGTATACGATACATGGCAATACATACATATAATACGACGACAAATATTTATAACATTCCTTTAAGTTATACTCAAAAAATTTTTGGGAGTCTATATTTCCAACATGAACTTGACTCTGGCATTTTAGAACATTAGCAACAAATTGTGAAAAGTAGGAAAAATGTATACTGTGGATAAGCTTCTGGAATAGCATGTAACTGCACAGTAGATTTGTAAATAAACAGCTCTTTCATATAGTTTAGCAAAGTTGGATAAATGTGAAATCGGTCTGGAATTTTTAATATCCGAAGCGAGCTACTTTTAAAAATAGGACACATCTTAGACATCTTATACGTTTCGGGAAATTCCAACATCAATAATGCTAAATTAAAGATTATTATTAGACGGGAAATAAGAATAATTCTGCAGTCTCATATAAGAAAGCTCGAAGTACCTTCATAACACGAGGTTATGCTATCCTTAAACTTTCTAATGGCATTATTTACGTCGAGCTCCGTTGAAGTAAATGAATTTACAATGCTGAATCTTCCGGTAAGTCAGCAAGACCGTTACATTGTTCGTTAGAGTACACATTACTAAAGTATTCTTGAAATGCATTGATAATATTCTGTGGATCTTATATACAATGTTGTCACAGCGCAGAGTTCCTAGCAGTATTGCGTATACTTTGAACAAAAGTCTAAAAGTTCTTCGCATCAGAACGGAGTGCACATTCATTCTCTAGATGCACTTTAGAAGGGCTTTTGATCTTTTCCTTAATCTGAAATGATAACTGTTTATATTTAGTCATATCTGATAAGTTACCTGATTTCTTACAACGTTTAAAGGAACGCGTCTTTTATTTAATATCGTTAATAATCCTGCTGTTAACCCATGCAGGATAATCTGATTTTCGAGTTTTATATTTTGGTACATATCTTTCAAACATAGAACATAAAAGTTACAAAATTGATTACGTGCAGAATTAGCGCCTTAAGCGACAGAAAAAGAGATCAGCTTACACGTGTTAGTGCACCATAAAGTTTCTGAAAAATCCACTTTCCAGATATCGAAGGAAAATTGCTAGAAAGTGTATTATCAATAACAGTGATGCTAAGTGCAGGATGATGGGAATCTTGTTTTACAAAAGAAAGATCTCTCTGAGTTTGTAACACCGAGTGTGATAACACTATATCTAGTTGGCGATTATTGTTATTAACAACATGATTGCATTCCGCAAAATTATAGAAATCGATAAATTGTATCAAATTCGACTAATAGTGATCGGGATCACATTAAATTTTCCAAATATTAAAACATTTTTGAAGTTTGAAATATACTTCTCATAATCACTTAAGATTGATATATTCGTATAATGCCTTTCAATATTAATGTTCGTATTCTGTATTCGTGTTTCGACAACTAAGTAGTCATAATCAGCAGATACTCAAACATTGTCACACCTGGGAAACTACGACAAAAACCCACAGGAAGCAAATGCCAAAACGCATACTGCGCACAGTGTGCGTTTTGGCTTTCGTAGTTTTCCAGGTGCGACACTGTTTAATTGTAAGTCCAAATGTTTCATATGAAAGCCTTTCAGCAAAAACAGCAAAAAAAAATATCCTCAAAAGCTTCGTTCATTTTTGAAAATGACGACTCTAGCAAATTATTCATTTGGGTTTGACAGTGCTTGAAATTTGTGACGTTGCTACAGCGCCTCTAAAACGCGTAATGTATGAAAAGAAAATAAATAAAATTTTGTGTTCACCAGGGAAACCCACAATGGAGACTTTTTTCGCAAGTGAGACAGCTATTGCAGAATTATATTGACAAGATCTGCTTGCTTTCGGTGACATAAAATACTTAAATATGCTCGAAGAAGCCGTGAGTTATAAGAAGCTACAAATAACACAATTAGTACATTAAATGCGGAAACTTTCATCACTGATTATTTGAACAGATCCACTTTCAACTATCTCGGAACTTCCCTAACTTTATTGAAATATCTGTAGGACACCAAGCGACTTCTCTATGTACCCTCAAGCAAAAAAATAACTTAAAAGACGGTGGTTTCAAACAGAATTGGAAGAGCTAAAGATGATTTTAAAGAAACTCTCAAAGACCGGCTCTTTCGCCGTAACTTTGAACAATGGCCGCACTATTGGAATAATGTTATTATACTACAAGGGACTATATAGAAGGTGATAAAAATATCCTTGTTTAAGATTAATAAATTAAGTTTCAATAATTTATTTATTAACTGCTAATCTCGTCTATATAAGAGCATTCGCGTAGTTTTGGCCTGAATCAGGGTTCTGCTACTCCCTTTCCACATTAATTTTCGTATTCTGTATACGTGTTTGGATAACTAAGTTGTCATAATCAGCAGATAATCAAACAGTGTCACACCTTCACTTCCCTTTGGGAAACTACGGCAAAAACCCACACGAAATAAATTCCGTACACGATCTGTACCGTCGAAAGCCAAAGCGCACAGTGTGCGTGTTGGCTTTCGTAGTTTTCCAAGTGTGACGCTATTTAATTGTTTTATGATTATGACAAATTATTAGTCGAAATACGTATACAGAATACGAAAATTAATGTCAATAGAGGTTGTCACCTTAAACGATTAAGTTAATCAACCACTGGCTCCATCAAAATTAACTTGTACTTCTCGTGTTTTTCAAAGGAACCTTTAAATTCAATTTATGATGTTGCTGGAACATGTATATACCCTCCACATTAATTAAGCATTTATACCCGTAAATATTAATATAATATTTAAGAAAGAAATAAGGAGTATATGGAATTGGCGCCCAATAGTGTTTAGTTCTTCAGTTTATTTGAATTCCAAAATCTAAAAAGAATTGGACGTCAATACCTAATTACTTAAATCTATTTCAAGACCTTTGAAATATTATTTAAAGCAATTTCTCAATAAAGACATTTTACAATATACAATATATAATTAAATATAAAAAACTTGATATCTGTTATCACACTAACTTATTCCTACAAGCTAATTGAATGAATACGAAACACGTGCAAAAAAGAGCTATGAATTGTGTTTTCTTTACTGTCGTATTTAAGTGACAAACTGATTAGTAATAGTAATAATTTCTATAGATAATCATATAAAAACGGTTCATACCATGTTAGTTCATTTTAAACACGGAATTTTCCAATTATGAAATCTAATGTGGAAATTCGCTGCCCTATATTGAATAATTTATAAAAGCAGAGACATGAACGATACAGAAAACGTTAATTATTGCTACTAAAAGTTAATGTGATTATTTTGTGAAAATTACTATTTTCAAACGTGTTCTTTGTTGTTTTAGGATTGACTTGTTTTTGATTTAAATTTAAAGATAACATAGGATTTGAATTTTCTATTTTTTCCTTGAAATAATACCGAAGCCCTTAAAATAATTATATACTGACAATACTTTTCGTGGGAAAAGATAATGCAAAAAATACAAAGAACGAGATCAAGACGGAATAGCAAGAGCATTGTCATATATTCTCTTTTTATTTTATACGTGGGTATTACTTTGAATATTTTTCATGAAAAATAGATTGAAAAATTAAAAAAATAAGAGCGTCGATAGAACACGAAATAAATTTTTCTATTTGAATTAGAATAATATAATAGTTTCTTGGTGTAGTAAGTAAATAACCAGGCTTTTTGCGCATAAGATGGCAACGTTACCGCACATTCAGTAGGCCATATTGTGCGTGGTGTGTGTTGTAATTTGGAGGCGCTTTGTGCTTTTGATTTTCAAGACATAAATGTTTTAATTCGTGGAGTCGATACTTTCGGTCAAAAAAATGAGTGATGCTAAAAAGAGCAATGAATCAATATAAATTTGTAAATTATATGTAAGTTTTGAAACGTTTTACACGTTGCCTGAAATTAGCTAAGAACACATAATTGCTGCATTCGGTTAATGTGCCGTCGTATTCAGCGTTGCTTGTTCTCGATATTTAAGGTGCGAAATACATTTTTGTGCTCATAATCGTATAACTTTGATCTCAGTACACTTCCTAGGAAGGACCTTGTTTTGAAGAAATAGAGAGGATATACAAACACCAGTATCTTTTTAAGGAAGTAACTTTGAAAGTCTTTCAGGGCTGTTTTTCGTGTTGGGAAGATCGTCAAAAGCACTGCATTGAATTAGTAACTTTAGTTTAATAACATAGTTCAATGTATGTTTGTAAAAAACACATTTTATTGAAACAAGTTATTATAATGGTTAGACCACGGTACTGAATGTAATAAGTTGTTAGGAACAACGTAAGAAGCAGCCGAGTGGAACTATGGTTCAGAAATTCGATTCTGATAAGAACTATAGAATAATTTTACCAGATTAGATAGGGAAGAAACAAGGTTTACTTACACAATGAGAAAAGATCTGGTACAAAGAATGCGCTCAACAAAAAAAGGAACCTGAATTTTTGGTATCGTAGAAAGGACAATGATCCAAGTGGCATTTCAAGACGAAGTAACGCCATTAGATCTCTGCGTTAAAAGAATAGTCAAGAAAAAATTTTTAAACCATCGCCGTAATGTGCGTTCATTACACATGGTTTCACCGAACGTCTGATTAATTTCTCGCGTTGCTGCAGCTGCATTTAATCCCTTTTTAAAGAGGTAAATTGCCCGAATATCTCTTGCCGACAGCATTTCCATAGGTGAGACAAGGACAGGTGTATTAATCTTTCCAAGAAATGGAACAGGTACACACTTCAAAATAAATACCATTTTCTACAAATACAATAATAATTTTCACCAAAAACATACACGTCTTCACACAGGTGCGATTCAGTTCAGACTGAAGGAAAAAACGGACATTACATTTGTAACAACCTGATATATTCTGAGGTGCAGTTCTTCCTGTTGGAGATCGATTGTAGACGAACTATAAGTAACAATATTAGTCTAATTCTCAGACATTTTTGTCCGTAATAACGAAAACAATTATTGCCAAATAAAGCAATAACTATAAAGTATGTAATGAGAGAATTATTCTATTTGAGTGTTGACAAAATGATACCAGTGCCTTACATATAGTTCTCAAAAATGAATTACGTAATAAACTCTTAATCCAAATGTATGATTAAAACTAAGCACGGTCGACTTAGACTCCTCCACACTTGTTTCAAATATGCAGCACTATCTTTCTTATTGAGCTTCTAGACTTTAAACGGGAAATAATTGTAACATTGTTTCTATAAATAAATAATGGATACTTTCAAAAACTATTGTTGGTTTTTATTGCTTCACCATTCCGAAACGTATCTTTACCTCTAATATAATTACGTTCTTAATAGTTTAGCTTTTAGTCTGTTTAGTGGTACCACTTTGGTAAAATTTACTCCAAAGCGACCGTGATTCGCATTCTTAGGAAGAGCTTAGAAAGAGTTCCAGGGTCACTTACAGAGTTGGAAAGATCATTGAAAGTGCTGTGTCTTGGAGGAACTTATTGTGAAGTTATTAACCTTTTATTCCATTTCATTTAATTTCATTATACTGTTCAATACCAGGATAGCCCAGTGGCAAGCGTTAGATTTTCAAATTCTTTATCTAGAGAAGTCGATGGTTCGAATCGTGGGGTTTTAAAACCGTTTTTTCTTCTCTTGGGGCGGCCCGTCCCTTAGGGGTTTATGTTCCGAATAGAAAACAAAATATTGAAAAAATTAGAATTCTATTGTTATCAATATAAAGTACAAACTTAGCATTTAGATATAGAAAATTACATCAGCCAAATGCCCTTCACAACTTCACTGACATAACACCATCCTTCTACTGAAATTTTTCATAATGCTTCCTCATAGTTGCCGTCTTACTTCAGCGATTACGCGCTTGATGTTCTCCTTTAGATTTTGGAAGCGTAGCAGATTTATTGCCGTCACCCTTTACTTCAGATAGTCCCACAAGAAGTCTGGTGGTGTTAGCTAGACCTTAGTGGTTAATAAATGTCGCCCCTCTGAGAAATAACACGGCCAGGAAATTTAGTGTGAAGTGAAATGATTGTTTCATGTGCTGCGTGGCATGCGGCTCCATTGTGATAAAACCACATACCATTCACTTCAAATCATTAACTCCATTGGCATTTTTTGAAAGCATAAACCATTGATAGTGATGATCCATACTCAAAAAAGTACGGACCAATAATTTTCCCAGCCCATAGCGTACACAGTGTACACCAGACAGTGCATTTTTGGTGATGCATTGGTTTTCTCTTAATAACATGTGAATTTTCACTACCCCAGATATAACAATTTTAGCGATTCATAAAGCCACTCAAATGAAAGTGAGTTTCATCGTTTAATATCAGTTTTTTTGCAAAAATTAGTATCAACTTCTGTGTTATTTCAAACCCAGATCATAAATGAACGGCGGCCTACGGTCAATTTCTTTAAGTTCCTGCGACAGTTGGCTTTCCTACCCATTTAAATGCAGATCTTTTGTTAAAATTCGTTGACTAGTTTCACATGAAGGAGGCTGTGGACGATAACGCATTCACGTATTTGATTCTCTATGCAGACTATCACTTATCCGAACAATATTTGCCTGGAAATGGCCTTTGCGCTTATTCCGGTTTGTCAATAACTAGCCCATCAGCGCAAACTTTTACATTAAATCACAAAATGGAAGCTCACTTGGCAGATTATTGCGTCCAAAAAGTGGTAAAACATAGCATCTGACATATATTTGTTTAAATCTATGAGTTTAAATTCGTTTCCAATGCAAATGTATTACATATAAAGTTGTGACTTGTTCCTAACATTCTAAATTGATTTATGCATTAAAACTTCTTAATTTCGCATACTTATCTAATAAATTTTTTAACGGCAGAAGAAAAAGAGATAAAACAATTGTAATTTTGAATACGTTTGCCGTAATAATGCTCTATCTCGTTCCTTTTCTAATCCATCAGAATATTAAATGCACCCTGTTTCGAAAGTATTTTTGAATGCTAAAAATAAGAAAAAAATTTACGTTTTTTAATGTATTCATAAAGTCGAACGCCGTCTTACAAATTCTACCTACCTTTCGCTATATATTAATGAAAATGCTAACGTATGCAGAGTAAGTATTTGTAAAATTTTAAAGCTATCGGAAATCGATTAAGCTGTACACATTTGAAAAACTTTAGGAAAGTTATTTTTCCTAAACTTTGGCATACAAAATTCTTAAATCTGTTGATAAAGTTTGTTTTTAAATAATCAGCTTTTAATTATTTTAGGATTAAAATTTTCACAAATTTTAATACTTTGTTCATTGTGAAGATTAATTCTAGTAAAATTGTTTACTTTACGTATTTTACTATTTTTTAATATGTTGGTCGTTTTGTTCTAACTATAAATTTTATTATTTCGTATTTTCGTATTAGGTATTTAGACTATTGGAATAATAAAGCACTGAATTTTTAATAACTAGATTTGGGGGAGATTATGTCTCTTCTATCTTTTATTGCGTTTTGGTCTTTTTTATGTATATAATTACACGTTTATTGTAATTGTTATTTATTTCGAGAATTTTATGTTGTTGAAGTCGAATTCATGTCTTTTTTCTAAAGCATGTTTAGATACGGTTGTTGAATTTATTCTGTTACTGTTTAGATTGTATCTGTGTTCGTAGATCTTTTATGTAGATATTGTTTTATTTCTCCTATGTACGAGGGTGGTCCCAGAAGTACCCGACCCAACAAGGAAAACACAAAAATTTGGGAAAGAAATATATTCATTTTTCAACATCATTTGCTTTTAGCTATATACACTTTTCCCAGCGACGTTAAATAAGTTCGATACTCTTTTTATAATAACAACTGTCCCGCTCCTCAAAATAGCCATTAACTGCCGAAATCACTTCTTCATTGCTGGAAAATCTTTGACCACTGAGTCATTTGTTTAAGTTTGGGAACAGAGAATAATCCGGAAGGGCTAAATCTGGCGAATAGGGTGCATGAGGTAGCAATTCGAACTTTAATTCATTATTTTTGGCCATTGAAATAACGGATTTGTGAGCTTGTGCATTGTCTTGATGAAATAACACTTTCTTCTGAGCCAAATGCGGCCGTTTTTGTTTGATTCCTTCGCTCAAATGTTGCAATAAGTTCGCATAATACTTGCCGTTCATAGTTTTTCCTTTTCCAAGATAGCCAATGAAAATTATTCCACGCGTATTCGAAAAAACCGATGCCATGACTTTGCCTGCAGATGAAACGATCCTCGCTTTCTTTGGAGCTGGTTCTCCCTTTTGAGTCCATTGCTTGGATTGTTCTTTTGTCTCGGGTATGAAGTGATGGACCCATGTTTCATCCATGGTTATGAAACGGCGCAAACATTCTGGTTTGTTGCTGTAAAACTTCTCTAAACACTCAATTGGAACATCTTCACGACACTGTTTATGCTCGAATGTGAGCAAACGTGGCACCCATCTTGCACACAGCTTTTTCATGTTCAAATTTGCAGATAATATGCGGTATACCGCACTTTTTGAAATGTTTGCTATGTCTGTTAGCTCGTGCGCTATCAGTCGACAAGCATCCAGTACCGCTTTGTGGATTTGCTTCACATTTATGGAATCGTCACCTCATTTGGTCAACCGCTGCGATTCTCGTCTTAGCAGCTCATATGGCTACGTTTAAACTCTGCTACCCAATATTTCACGGTTGTAAACGAAGGAGCAGTCTCACCTAGAGTAAAATCCAGTTCATCTTTTATATCAGTTGGGCTGAGGCTTTTCAAATAAAAGTAACGTATCACGTAACGATGAGCAACTTTCTCCATTTTTACAAATTCACTAAAAACATTCACTATTGATGGCTGCCAAACAAATACTAAACAGCGTGGCGTTTTCAAACTTGAAACATATGCTTTATAGATTGTGTACTTTGTAATACAGTGATATTTTTCAAACAACTACCGCCGTTTCTAGGTCAGGTCGGGTACTTGTGGGACCACCCTCGTATGTATGTAGCTTCACAACATTGGTATTTTATTTAAAATATACTGCGTGTTTGGTTTGTTGTTGTTTGTGACGATATTACCGACATTTTCTGTATTTACAGCCTCTACCAATTTGTTACATTTGTCTATTCGATGACTTTACCTTAATGTTATCTCAATTTACGAGAATGATTTGACGGGAAGTGAAACTTGAAATGAAAAAATTAGGTAATATTGTTATGCCTTTTTAAATGGTTTCAAATATTCCCTTTCAAATTCTACTAAACAATGCTCCTTTTTAAAATTCTCAAAATATTGTTAATTTACTATAATAAGTTTGGAAGCCGACACTAAATATGACGAATAAGGTAGATAAGGCGTAATCGGAAAGTACAATTGAGAAGGTGCTTTACGATGAAAGTTTTTATACGCCATTCCAAGTTGTTTTTCAGAAGATGCCTTCTTTAATTTGTCTAGTAGAGCTGTATAATATAAACCGCTCATGCTTCGGTTCTTTGCTAGATAGTCTACGTATATCATCCCCTTAGAATTACAAGAAATTTTAGTCCTTACTTTACTCACCTACAAAGAAATGTCTTGGCTTTTTAGGAAAAGGTAGTCATGATGTGTCCATTATTGAGATTGCCGTTTGGATTCAAAAACACAATGATGAAATCAAGTTTAATCGACCGTTACAAACTTTGTAAAAATTTGCATGATTCTTCCTAAACAGCTTCAAATGATCACTTGACGTTCGTATTCTTTTAGGTTTTCGATCAATATTCTAGCTGCCTTTGATGACAAATTTTCGGTTCTTCAAACTGATATCATTAATATAATTGATCATTTCCAAGGTTGCTGCAGTTTTTTTATGGTCATGGCAGCGAGAAAGTATGGCTTTCGAAGGAGCAATGTTGTTGAAAGTTTTTTTCATATTAATCAAAAGTTAAAAAATCAATGTTCAATGTACTACGTATGACAAGCCCATGCATTCAAGGAATTTTTGTTTAGACACTTTATTTTTACTCCCGACGTTTTAAAAAAGATGGCTGAATTAAAATATAAATCTAAATTTCTTTGGAAGGTGGTACTAATAATCATTTCACTTTCAGTTAAAATATAACTCTTCGTATAGATAATAATTTTCTTAAATTATTTAATTCAATTTGAATACATCTCGATTTTTAAAAGAATATTAAAATTATTACTATTGAGGTAACATTTTTGTTACGAATATTTACATGAGAAATCCTTTTATTTGGATCACGTATTACATTAAGGGTACTATAATTCCTAGAACGATTCCTAGAACTTGCAACATCTTGGCCAATTCCTGGGATATTCTTGGCAATATTCCGCTTATATTCAATATTATTTTTATCTAATTTCTAAGTATAATTATAAATTCAAACGTTTATCTTTTTTCGCACAGAATACAATACTAATTTAATTCTAATTTTTGTCATGCCTTTTCTGTTCTTTTATTGGTTGATTTCAAATTAACCAGTGCACTTGCCGTTCGTTATCCATTCTTTTAAAAGGGCCGACCTTTTAAGAAAACACACCCATCTTCTTCTAGCAACGATCAAAGCTAATACATACATCTTTCAACTGTAAAATACGTGCACATTTGTGAGTGAAGCTTTACTGCAACCCATACACGTTATGATCTGTGTACTTACGAGGGTAGTTTGACAAGTAGTGAGAATGGAAAAGAAAAACGAATTTTTTAAATACAAAATAATTTTTATTTTTCAACACATTCTCCTAAAAGAGCAATACATTTACTTCAATCGTGCTCTAATGCCTGTATGCCATCCCTAAAATGCGTTTCCGGAAGGCTTGCAAAATACTCATTTACGAAGATGATAAGCTCGTCGTTAGACGAAAATTTCTTTCCACCTAGTGCTGTTTTCAATTTTGGAAAAAGGTGGAAGTCGGAAGGGGCTAGATCCGGCGAATAAGGCGCATGCGGTACTAATTGGAAATGCAACTCGTGGATTTTGGACATCGCAACTGTGCTGGTATGCGAGGGAGCGTTGTCTTGGTGAAACAGAATCTTTTTCTTTGCCATTCCTGGCCGTTTAGCACGAATCTTAACATTTAACTTTTGGTCAGTCGTAAGCAATCGCGGCACCTATCTTGCCGAAAGCTTGGAAAGGCCCAATTCTTTCGTTAAAATATGATGTACGCATTCTGTTGAAATGTTTACCATGTCTGCTATCTCACTTTGAGTCGTCGATCTTGCGTAATAATATTATGGATTTTTACAATCATTTCCTTAGAAGTCACGATTATGGGTGCTTCAGAGCGCGCTTCATCAACACAGCTTGTTCTACCACGTTTAAATTCATTTACCCATCTCCTTATTTTGGCGGATGATGGAGCAGATTCACCTAATGTTTCCCGTAATTCATCTTTTATTTCGGTAGCTTTCATACCCTTAATTACGAAGTATTTAATCACCGCACGATACTCTGCTTTTTCCATTTTAACAAAACGAGATGTTGCTTCTTTTTCAATCAGCTGTCAAAAATAAACTAATCAACTGATTTATCTAAATATCGGAAAGTAAACATATAAATAGGCAACCTAAATTACAGTGCATTTGTTTTACCAATTAGAGCGCCACCTATGTGTCATTCTCACTACTTGTCAAACTATCCTCGTATTTCGCGACGGCGAAATATATATAACATCCTGTCCAAGAATATAAGCACCTACAAAGTAAGTACACACCATATCGTTGGATACCTACTTTTACTCTAATCCTTGTATATTCTACTCACCATCTTTATTATTCTAATTATTTTACTACATTTACAGTCGCTTATATTTTCTATTTTTTTATTTCTATAGCTTATTTATTTACTATTTAACATATTAAAGTCTTAAGAATTCATTTTATTTAATTTTAAATGCATTCTTGTTGTTTTATTTCCACTATTAATCTTTCTTTCAGCTTGACACACATCCTGGACCTCTGGCGCATCATCATAAATCAAACGATTATTATTTGTCAATTTCTTTTTTTGCTTGTATTTACTGTGGCGTTACAGCTAGCCAGAAATTCGTTTAATACGGTAGCGTTCGTAATAGAGAGGACCTAGTAGGTTTGTTGAAGATCCAATAGTCTACATTCTGCGTGTGTGGTATTTTATGACATGGCATGGCATAGAACGGAAAACCGCGGATTATTTTTTTCTCACATAACACTAACTATAAGGAAAACCAATTCGTAACATTGGTCCGCTTAGTGACTTGATTAGTAACTTGATTTCACTGTTCACTTGTTTTATGAAGTTTTAATTTTAAAATACATAAATAGATCATCTGTTAATTGAAAACGGCTACATTATCGATTATTGTATACTTTCTTCTTAAATATGTTTTTTAATGCAAAAGTGATTAATTTTGGGAAGGTAGTTTCTTATTTGTTACAAATTGGTGAAAGATTAAATAATATCCATCTTTCGACCGTTTTCCTCAATCCAGAGCTTATCAGGTGGTCTTGGTCTCGTCGCAAATTCTATTAACTCGGTTGGTGTTGTAATCAAATATGTGATGCAAAATCTTTCGTGAATTATATCTGTCGTATTCGAAAGAGTACAGAATTTCTATAATTGGAAATATTTATGTACAAAGGCCCATACTTCTTCTTACAGATTTTCAATTCCTATTCTTGCGATATCTTCAATTATTGACTCTCGCCATTTTCTGCCTGGACAGCGTCCTTCCTTTTTTCCTTTCGGTATCCTTCACGTTATTTTTATTATTGCTTTTACTCCGTCCATGCGTTCAAGATGACCAGCTAAAATAATCGTCTCAATCTGATTATGTTCCAATATTTGCGTCGTTGCATAGCTCATAAATTTCTTGGTTAGTTTTTCTTTCCTACATGCCACATGCCATTTTCAAGCTTACGAACAACATGAAAGTGGTTATTTCGTATTCGAAGTATGACGTTAAGTGTTGCTTTAACGTAAAAACCTTGTCCTTACTGATACTCTCTAATTAGAGAGTATCAGAGATGTAATTATAGCATACGCTCTTTCGTTCAACTTGTTAGCTTACTTTAAGCTCTCTGCTTGGATTCACAAAATTTATGTATTAACTTTTGTAGGGTTAACGATTTTTTGCTGCAGTCAGTCATTAAAATATTTCTTATTTTGCTGTACAGTAACTTTTTATTTGCAGTAAGAATATGTGAGTCTTTCTTAAATTACTATGTGAAGTATTATTTCTTTAAAATAAAATCATAGCTCATTATCATTACTTACTTTTTAATCAATATTCGCGGGTAGATTTTCATTTTAAATCTGCCAGTTTAATTAAAAAAAATAATATCGAACTCATGTTATCGAGAAATTAAGCTTCGAATATTTTATATTACATTACGCGAATCAAATTTACTCAATATTAATTTTTCCCTTAACGATTAGTTTATGTGAAAAGAAATTCGCTTTCGCTCTTTTGAAAGAACATAATGTAAAATTGAACCTCGCTTTGAAATATAAGGTTTAAAGCACTTCTACATTTTCTTTCTCTTGCAATAAGCTAAAGCGATTTATTAAATTTACAATTTATTTCTGTATTATTCTGTCATTAAGTACTTGTCTTAGTTTATGCAGTATAAATGTTGACCTATGAAATTATTAATAATTTTCAGGCATTTATATTATATTAATACGACTAGACTTATTCCACATGAAAATTTGTTATTTGTCGTGGAATACTTTCTTACACATGAGTTATTTTGTTATGAAGCCATATGGGGCTAGGTAATTTTGATGGAGACTGTGGTTGATTAACTTAATCACTTAAGGTTGGTATATAACCCCTTTCCACATTAATTTGTGTATTCTGTATACGTATTTCGACAACTAACGAGCTATGCTTTCGTGTTATTTCAATTTCTTAGTACATCACAACTACTGAAAGAATGGAAGAGCACGAAGGAGTTATTATAGTTCTATTAGGTCTTCTATCTCTTTAGTGGTTGTGATGTGATCTGATTTATCATTACCCTTCTCCAGTTTTAAACAAAACAAGTTACGAAAGTTTCGCAAAACAACTTTAACTTTGATATTTAAAGTAGTTTCCATTACATTGTACAGACTTTATCGTTCTTAGACTCTAACTATTGAACGGATCTTCCACATTTCTTCTGAAAACTGAATATACTCGTCACCCCAGAACACAAGAGAATCCTTATTGTTGGAAAAATTTCTTTGCTTCAATATGTTCTTTAACTGGAGAAACAACGTAAAATGGTATGGAGAGAAATCTAAGGTGTTGCTGCACCTTTAGCCTAGTTTTGCTAAATACTCGTTATAGATATTTGGTTCATAGGCTGAAAGGTTGTCGTGATGGAAAAATCAGGCGCTTGGTCTCAAGCGAGCTTCAACAACTGCAGACACTCTTAGTGGACATTTTTGAGATAGCCGTCTGTTGTGTTTCGAGCATTATGACCTCCATAACTCCTTTTATGCCAGTTTTTTATTTTTAATGAATGGTCATTTTCATACAGGATCGAGTTCAATTATATCTTCGCAGCCAGACGTACTAAACTTTAGTGGGCACTTCGGAGTAGTAAAACGTTCATTCACCAAGAAGCTTAAACTTCTAAAATACTATGTCTTTAGTTATGTATATTTTATATTGTATGTGTTGTATATTATTATATTTTATTTTTCTGCTTATATCTTTCGAAATATAAATACAGACAACAAACAACAAAAGAGAGTAATTAGAAGTGTATTTAAATGAGTGTAAACCAGGTCAATGTATGCAAAACCTAACATTGGCAACCTGACGCGAAAATTGAAGTTGTGTATTTGACAAACTATGATATAGCTTCGTCATTATGTAGAACTGAGGATATACATATATGATTATCTTAGCTAGTAATGGTGTAAAAATACAAAAAGTTGAATAAATATATATAATCTTGTAATAGAAATAGTTCTTCTTAATTTATTTATGTCTTTTGATCTACATATACATATATATATATATATATATATATATATATATATATATATATATATATATATATATATACATATAATACTTTTGAATTTTGTATGTTTCTATTATTGTATTAACATTTTTCGCTGAGCTTTTGTGAAAGAGTGTGCTCATTTTGATCAACTTTTATATGGTTAACAATATAAAGCGGCATATACACATAACGATTTGGAAACTATCCTTTACAGTTTATGTAAAGGTATAAAGGTAAGGATGTCTAATTTAATTAACTATTGGAGTATAGATGTAAGAGAAGCTCTTATTAGAATTAGTTGGGAAAATTATCGGCTATCGACGGCATTACAATATAAAGAGATTTCCCGAATATCGCGTAGTCAATAGGAGATAATTTCCTTAGCTAATTTGAATTAGTGTTTCATTTATTTGATTTTCTATCGTACTGCAATAGTCTGTTAATTAAATATTTTGCTTCGTTTCTTTAGAATTATTATAAATGAATAGGTGTTCTGTATATTGTTTGGAGAGAAGTTAATTTTAGAATTTTTCGTTCCAACTCTTACAATATCATTTAGTAATCGAAAAACGTTGAAAATTTGAATGCTAAAATATTTTCAGGCATAATTAGAAATCACACACACACATTGTTATATTAAATGGAAATTATTATTTTAAAGTTATATAAAAATACTATTGACATGTTATAATGACTAGAGCTTATCTATAAATTAAGGTAATTGTTTAAAAGTATCAGATATGTTTAAAACTAATTTTAATTTACAATGTTGAACAATAAAATAATTAATGATAGATATAATAATACTTCCAATTGGGGTATTAACGTAAATAATAAGTGAAACCTTAAATGAATATAATACAATATAATTATACATAATTAATTGTAAACAATCTTGCCTAAAAATTAAAGGAAAGGGGTTGATAAATCATTATACAGTACTTAAAATCATTTTAATTAAGTGATAATTGGAAATACATGATAAATAGGGGTCAAACAAGCTGGATGAATTTTGATAAAAAAAAGTTAATAAGGGTTTAAAAGTAATTGAATATTGTTGAAAAGATTGTATGTAATGTATGTAATTATTAGGTGTGCAACTAAGTTCTCGCTGTTTTTCAAGAGATGACTCCAGTAGTAAGTGCTGGTCGATTGTGACATAACCAAAACGTCATGATCCAAGCTTAGACATATGGTAAACAAACCGCTTTGACACATTAGTGATTTTGTTTTTGCGTCATATGCTTTTGGTTGTGTGAAAATGTCTGATTTTGTGCCAAATAATCGTCATTTGCGGGAAGTGTTGCTTTTTTTCTTTCATTCGAAGAAAACGGCGGCTGAAGCGCATCGAGTTTACGTAGATCCTACTCTAAGTGAAACAATGTGCCGTAATTGGTTCCGTCGCTTCAAAGACGGTGATTTCGATGTTGACGACCGTTCGCGTGAAGGAAGACCAAAAACCTTCGAAGACGCTGAATTGGAGGCATTGCTCGATGAGGATCCGTGCCAAACGCAAAGAGCTTACTTCAGCATTAGGAGTTACTCGCTAAGCCATTTCCCAGCGATTGCATGCGTTGGGAATGATTCAAAAAAAAAGAACTTGTGTTCCTTATGATTTGAAGCCAAGAGACGTTGAGCGTCGTTTTTTCGCCTGTGAACAACTGCTCCAGCGGCAAAAAAAGAAGGGTTTTCTTCACCGCATCGTTACGGGTATTGAAAAATGGATTCATTACAGCAACCTAAAGAGAACAAAATCATGGGGATTGCCCGGTAATGCTTCTACGTCGTCGGTTCGGCCGAATATTCACGTTGCGAAGGTTCTGCTGTGTATTTGGTGGGACCAGGGCGGTGTTATTTATTATGAGCTGTTGAAACCGAACGAAACCATCACTGGGGAACTGTATCGAACTCAAATGTTGCGATTGACCCGAGCACTGCGCGAAAAGCGGCCATAATACGAGCAGAGGCACGAAAAAGTGATTCTACAGCATGACAACGCTCGGCCTCACGTTGCCAAAACCGTTAAACCCTACTTAGAAACGCTCAAATGGGAGGTCCTACCCCACCCGCAATATTCCGCAGATATTGCGCCGTCCAATTATTACTCGTTCCGTTCGATATCACATGGTCTGGCTAATCAGCAGTTCCGCTCATATGAAGACATCTCAAAATGGCTTGATTAGTGGATAGCCTCAAAAGACGAACACGTCTACCATGACGGTATTCGAGCTCTGCCAGAAAGATGGGAAAAAGCTATCACTAGTGATGGGCAATATTTTGAATGATTCATTTGTAAACATTTTTTCACAATAGAGTTGCATTTTCATCAAAAAGACAGCGAGAACTTAGTTGCGCACTAATATAATAAAAAAATGCGATTATATGAAAGAGAGAATGGTGTAAAATATCTGCAAATTAAATTACTTTTCATATAATAGTTTTGATTATTCACTTTACACAGTGTCAAGAATATAACGAAAAAACAAAAATCATGGTTCTTGGCACTTTAAAGGAAAAAATTAAAATGAACTAACAAGTACAAATAAAGGACTTTTGCCCATTAATGGGGCAAAAGACAACAAAGTAGCAGGCGAGGTTGTAATCCAGAGTTGAACACCGTCTCCAACAGGGTTTTAACGTCACTTGGTAGAGCAACAACTTGCTTTGAACGGATTAGTATAATTTGAACAATTTTTTCCAGATGTTTTCTTTTTGTTAAAATGAGTATTTATAGTGTTAGACCCTGTCCAAATGGTCTCAGGCCTTTAAATTTGCGCCCTTGTGTAATTAACTATTTATTTAGTCTAACCGGTGGACACGTCTCTTTAGGTTTGAAGAAAGTTACATGAGCAAATTTTAATTTTAGTTTCCATTTCCTCGCCCTTTTTTTGGTATGTAATAGGTTATTTTGTAAAAGGTGACAAACTGTTTAGATTAGTATGTGATGACAAAATTGCACTGTCAATTGCCAAGGTTGATTGTAATTCCTGCGTTTCTAGATAAGTTCAATGTGTGTAGAATATAGAGTAGTGGACCAAGTACACTACCTTGCGGGAATAGATTACAGTTCAGTATAAGAATTTTTACATTTTACTATTTTACAAGGTGGGATTTGAGAACAGTATAAGAAGGCAGAAGAAGAAAAGGACACAACATGGTAGTGTACTTTATATACAAATAGTGTACTGGCGAACAACTGAGTGTGCATTTTAAAATCTATCTAAAATAATTAGAAAGAAGTTCGTATAGGCGGGTTTCAAAATAGTAAAGAAAGATATGCTTAAGGGTTAATGTTATTGTACATACAGTGGTAGAGGCTTCTTGCGCTTACAAGCAAGCGGATGTTGGATATCTATCATTCTATACGAACTAAATATGTTCACCTCGTATCATACATTACAATGCAAAACAAATTTATTTTTTTGGCCTTGGAATATGGATCTAAAGTATACATTCAAAAGTGTTATATTATTTTAGTAAAGTGTGGTTTTAGATATTTTTTCAGAATGGATTTTAGTCCGGAACTATTGTTTGTCAAGTGTTTTACTCAAATATACGTGTTACCTACGGATATTAAATATGATCAAGGGAGGAGTTAGAGTGGCAATGGGTAATGAAGCGTTAATGTGCTGATGCAGTAAAGTGTAGATATGAAAACAATATACTAGTACTAGCATAATTTATCAATAATCCGTGAGGGGCGTTAAGTTCCAGCTTTGCTTAAATGTATTAGCGTACCAGGCTATGGTCTGGATTTGACACGTTGCCCATTAGCATACATAATTTGTTATTCTCTTTTGTGCTTCGTACAATAAAAAAGACAAACCACACGTTCGACATCAACATTGTACCCGTTCCCGTTTTCAAATTGCATCTGTCTCAACTTATGTTCATTTTGCTCTTGCCACATATTATTTTATATTGCATCATTAGTTGCAATATGCGAATGTTTAATTTAAATTTGTCATTGTAATTTATTGCATTGTATTTGTATCATCATCTAGACGTGCAATTTTTCTTCTCGGTAGTATCATCGATTACGATTGAATGCAGTTGTGTTTTATAATATCTTGTAAATAGAGCATTATACTATTTGTAAGTAGATCTGCCAGTTGTTTGAGACGTATCAGGATTGCCGGGAGTCGGGACGTGTGCATTTAGTTAATTCCCAGAGTGAATTTAGTACATCGCATCAGTTTGGAGAGAACAGTTGTGGTATTTGTTATATTGCTGTTTCATGTACATCGTAATAAAGCCTAAAGATTGTAACAGTACTGCAATTAGTACAGAGCGTAATATAGGGAAGTTCAAAGAAGAATTTCTAGACTTAAAGTAAGATGGTGCGAAAATAATATCTACAGTTTGCTATAAATCTTTGTTCTCCTAGAAAAAAATTTGAGTGTAAAAAAAACAGATAAAAACTACACAAAATATGTATGCTAAAAATGGCGTAAATGCTTATAATGACTTTATTTTGATTTAATTTTAATGATTATTGTTTTTAATTTACCGTTTTTATTACATGCTAGAAACAATTTCGTAAATTTTGGGTAACAGAATATTCCAAATCTGTGAGCGATAAAACTGAAATCAATATTAAAACCGGTTTCTTCTTTCCCGGGTTTCCTTTTACCCTCACGGGTGTCAAATATTCATTTTCTACTGTCAGTCGTCATTTTGTTCATATCCTCCATCGTTTCCCTCTTGCTTTTCCTATCTCTGCAACGCCCTTTATCCATGTCATTCTAGGTCTTCCGTTTCTTCGTTGTTTTCATTTCCACTATTCTTTTCAGTAGTCCGATACATGTCCGTTACATGTCCATCAATCTAATTGTTTCTTTTCATTTTTTCGTATTACTGCTTCTTGTTCTAATTTCCGTCTAATCGTTTCTGATATGATCTAACTTAATCTTTCCTGCTACCTTCCGAAGGTATTTCATTTCTGCTGCACTAATTTTTGGCCAAGGTCTTTGTTGCACTAACCATGTTTCACTTCCATGTAGAATGGTAGGGATCACTTTTATACTTTGTTTTATTTATTCACCTTTTTTTCCCTAATATTGTTTTATTTAACAGATAATACATGTTATTTGCTTTTCTAATTTTATTAGCTATTTCTTGTTGTATTCTCTCTTCATTTTCTATTACACTTCCTAGATACTTTATCGTGGTTAATTATTCTAGCGTTGGGACCTTATATGTTATTTTGGATCGTTTTTCTTCTTTCTTTTTGTTTATGTACATTATTTTGCTTGTCTCTACATTTACGTCCATTTTTAGTTTTCCTATTTCCTTCATCCACATATTTATCATCTGCTACTAGCACAACAAAACGCAAGGACCTTTTAAATCGCCAATGTTATTGTTACTAGCTAGTAAGAGATTAGAGAAATGTACTAGTTAAGCAACTTTGGGGTAGTGCTAAATACATTGACTAGTATTCAATTCTCAATAGACCAAGTATTAATGTTAATGACTAATAGTGCCGCAACTATCATATACATATATGGGTGGCTAACTTGCCGTTTTTCTTAAATCTCCTAGACGAATTCAAGAATTTCACAGACAGAGACCTGGCAACCGATAATCAGGAGGCAATTCTTACACACTAGAGAACATGGTTTTATTATACCAAACAATTTCAATAAATAAAGAGTTTTAATTTACGAATCCGAAAGAAACCTAAGCTATTATAGAAAATCAGAAAAAATTTAAAGGTGGTCAACCTAAGGTAATAAGCAAATTGGAAAATCCTTCATTGTCGTTAGCGAAGACACTGCAAATACTGGACGATGTACTCGTATGTACACTCATAGTTAAACGCATTAAGTGACGAAAAAATTTATGGAGTTATAAAAAAGTTATATTGTATTTTAAACAGAGATTTAGATTTTATCAGATTAAGACAAATATGTAATGATAGTGACTATGCTCCTCCATAACTTCAAAGATTATTTTAGTTGAACAAATGTTACATCACTAGATGTGGAACTATCGTTTCTTTTTTGTATAAGAATATTTTGTCAGCGAGGCGTATAGCGCTGAGTGAAACGCTATTGGAAATACACCAGATGCTGCAGATGTATAGCCGGGTTCATTCAGATTGATAATGTTTCGCAGAGGAGTAGGCATTTCACAGTCTTTTATATATAATATTATTAAAATATACTGACGTCTAACTACTGTCTATTGAATCTAAATGTGGCTATTGTTACCTATTCGCTGGGTAACGAGAATTTGAGGCTAATATACGTGATTCGGACGTTGTCATTTAAATGATTTAAACAGTTATTTACTCAACAGAATACTAAATACACAAATATTTTACGAGAGTTAATCCAAAGTTCGAATTATTACGTATAACCTTTTATCTATTATTTACTATGTGGACGGCAATAGTTCATCGTCCGACCTGGCAGCTCTATTTATAATATATTTTAATACTCCTACCCCATGTGTTGGCATACATATGTGATATTCCATGGAGGTAAAAATCTAGTGCCTCTAATTATAACTGTACTATTATTATATCCTGGATTTATTTAAAATCTTTTGACGAATGTTAAAATTGCAAACTAAAAGAAAAGATTGTAAATGCAGTGCTGAAAGTCTTTATTTAGTTTTGTATACATACATGTACATAACATTTGGCTAGAAATAAATTAAAATTTATAATGAAAAGGGTCGATCTAGATATGTATGTATCTATATGTTCTTTCTAATGTAAATAATAGAAAGATATATTTTAAGTATGATACATGACTCAATTACATTTGCATTTGTATTAGTTCATAAACATTATTTCTCAAAAAGAAAACAAACAAATAAATAATACAGTACTAATAAGTTTACCGAATTAAATTTGTTCTTGTTTAAGGATTATCGTGTATCCACGAGCCTTTCACACGGCACAGGTCCTTGTAGTACGTTGGCTTGATTGAAGTCTACTTAATGTATGATGTAGTTGGTGTGAGTTGAGGTGAGGCGGAGTGTGCAATTTTTGCAAGTAGAGGCGTTGTGAACTTCCTGAGCTGTCTGGCCACTATGCAAAGATAAAATAAATCAATATTGCTAATTAAATCATAAAATAAACAATAGCTGTTAAAGTTCTAATATTGAAAATTATATAAGATGCAAAAAAAGGAATAAGTTCAGACTAGTCTATACGATTATTGTCCTATTAAAAGTCGAAGACATATTGCGGTATACCTTGCAAATTAAAAAGCTTTCTTGGTAATTTCTATTATAAAAGGTAGTCCAACAACAGCGCAACTTATAACTTTTTAATAAAAGACATATCTTTTTTGGAAAAATTATATTATTTGTACTGCAATTTATCATGAAACAGAACACTTAACAAATGGTCGCCACAACTTTGTTGGAACGCTCTTATTACTTTGGTGAAATTTTCTACGTTTACCCATAATTGCCGCCTAATTTCACCAATGAGGCATTAAATTCTGAAATTCATCAATTGTTGGGTAGTTGGAATATACATTTGACTTAAAAGATCCATAGACAAAAATCGTCTGGTGTGAGATTGCAGGATCTTAGTGACCAATTCTGGTTGTTATTGCGTTAAATTACAAGGTACGCAAATCTTTTTCGTAGAAATTGGTTTGTTTCTTGTGCTGTGTGGCAGGTTGATCCATCCTGGAACTATATATCATCCAGATTCAAGACCACATCACTAATGTGGGGCACAGAAATGTTCTTGACATTTTACGATAACTAACAACATTAACTGTAACTGGGCTGGCTTTGTCTTCGAGGCAATGTGAATCAATAACTTCGCTATTCCAAAATCCACATCAAACATTTTTAGTAGGTGCCACGATTCTCATTAGTCCAAACACGAGAGTTGCGATGTTCACATAGCCATCCAAATGAAAGTGCGATTCATCGCCTAATATTTTTGTTTTCCAAATAATCAGCATTTACTTTTAGATTTTACAATGCCCAGTTGGAAAATTTAATAGTTGTCTGAGTTAACCTTATAAGAATAAAGATGAAGATCATTCTTTAAAATCCGTTGTAAAGTAGTTTTTGAAATTTCCAACTTCTGTCAATGGAGACGAATCGAAGTTGTTGTATTCTCAGGAACACGATAGATGTCCTAACTGACTACGTATAAGTGTTCTTTTATTATTAACCGACCCAGTATTTTGATCAATTTAATTGTCAAATGATTTGGAGCGTTTTCTCTACCAAAAATGAATTGGACTTAATTTGAAAACTGTTTTGATTGTAACATATTTGATTAAAAAAAATATCATAGAAATCAAAATACTGCGTTCGTATTGGGATACCTTTTACAACGAGTCTGGAGCAGTAATTAGTGACCCGGGCCATAAAAACAAAAAATTATTTAATTTTTTAAGGTATTTTTCTTGTAATTCCTAAATGTGTGTCAGTTTCAGTGATTAAGTAATAATAAATATAAATAGGGAAGGAAAAGATACATGTATAGCAATGCAAAACTTAATTGAAGGATGCTAATAAACTTTATTAAATATAGTGTTTTATATTAACCAAATTATAGCAGTAAATATATAATACGGAGTGAAATTTAGACAAAATGCTTTATTTATTCCTTAGTGTAATAGAATTTTACAAAGTAACGTCCTCAACAATCAACTATTCCAATGTAAGCTGGCGTTCTACAATGCACAACAGTAAACTGAAAAAAGATGGCAATGGTGTACACTTAAGAAGGGTCCAATTTCTATTGGTCTAATACAAATTTTATTAGTATATAGTATCAACGCAGTGCGACAAAATGGATGAATTGGTGGATCTTTTAGTAGATGGTAACTAAATTTTACTGTGTGTTATACTTACAAATCTAGAAACAACTGAAATATGTTCTTAATAATTGGGGCTTGTGTAATATGTCTTGTAATTTAATGAGTTAATACAGTACACGTTTCTATAGCCGTCTGTTCACAAGCATTCTTCTAGGAGGACGTTAGCCGGTAAATGCGGAGTGCTTGGTTACAAAAAAGCTATTTTCGATTATTTTATTTATAATATTTTAAAAAGTCATAAGTTAATAGTTTACACGTTAATAGTTTTGTTTTATTCTAGGAAACCTGTAACAGTAGCACAAATTTTCGATTTTATCTAATTCAATAAAGAAGCTATTCTAAAAGGTGTTCCAATAAGACATTTCATGTTCAATAGCACGCCATTTTAACAGTTGTCATGATTCAACCTGTAACTACTTGACGGATGTAAAAACTACGCCATTAATAAAAATGGAACGATATAAAATTATTAAAACTCACTACAAAAATGGTGAAAATTTCACGGTCACAGTTCGCAAAACTAAAGCTTTTTTGGTTCGTCGTGAAGCACCTTCTTGGTCAGCAATTGTGAAACTGGTGGAAAAATTTGAGCTGTCGGAACAAGCTAGTAATATGAAGAATCGAACTGGTGCACGTCGCTCAAGAACAACTGAGAATATTGCTGTTGTAGCCCATAGTGTTTAGGAAAACTCAGGTTTGTCCGTTTCTCGTCGACCTTTGGAATTAGGCATTCCGCAAACGACATTACACCGTATTTTGCATAAAGAATTAGGTCTTAAGGTTTTTAAAGTTCAGTTAACACAAAAACTCACACCTACAGATCATCAACAACGTCGCGTTTTTGCTGATTGGGTCCTCGAAATGCATCAAACCGATCCGGAATTTCATAGAAAAATCATCTTGAGTGACGAAGCGTATTTTCACCTCGAAGGCTACATTAACAAACAGGATTGTCGCATTTGGGGCTCGAAAAACCTAAGCATTATTGCTGAAAAGCCTCTCGATTCTCAACGTGTCATTGGACCTTACTTTTTCGAAAATGAGGCTGGAGCAGCTTATACGATGAATGGATTGCGCTATCGAACGATGATTTTGTATGGCCGGAATTGGAAGATATTGATGTGGGCAACGTCCACACAAGCAACGATACCATCGCTCTTTTGCGAGAAAAGTTTCCTGACCGTGTGATTTCTCGAAGAGGCGATCACAATTGGCCACCGAGATCTTGTGATTTAATACCTTTAGGCTCTTTTCTTTGGGACTACGTGAAAGATATAGCCCACAATCGATTCGAGACCTCGAAGATGGAATTCGTGAAGTTATCGAGGAAATACAGCCGCAAATGTGGGAATTGGTGATGAAAAATTTCATGGAAAAACTATGGTCCTGCAAACGTAGCCGTGGCGACCGTTTGGCGGATATTGCTATCCATTATTAATAGCATACTCTTCCTCCCCTTTCCAATTAAACAAACATCCGATGATTTCGCTTAAAAATACTCGTTTTTTTACATATCACAATGAAACTTCTTATTGAAAGACGCTTTATTTAGGAGAATAAGTGTTGCTGCTTTATAACTAACTAATGCAATAGAGTATTTAACTGATAAAAATTGAAATGAGGAAAATCCTAATATTGACAATGTTCCTAAAAGTCAATTGCACTTGCTTTTGTGATGGATAACAAAATTCCTAGTCAACAAACTGAGTCCATAATTTCTTTCAGAGCCAATGTAGCTCTCGTATCAGAGTCTTCTATTTCTCAAATAAGTGCTAGATGTAAAAACAAAGCAACCCTGGAAAAGCAAAGCTTGTTCAAAGAAAAAATTACTAATCAGGAGATCTACAATTGGATAGAGGTGGATATGGCACATCCAAATGTTGGATGGCCATTATTCCACAAAGTGCAGTATAAAGAGAAAACGCCATTAGAATATTTTGAAATGTTTCCTGACTTAGAAAAAATAGAACTCATGGTCAAGTATACCAATAGGCATGCTCTACAACACAACAGAATTGGAGGTGTGCATGAAGATGAAACGAAGTGTTATATAACTGACTTACTTCTTAGTGGTTGATTTGCCACAAAGAGATATGTGCTGGAAAACTTCTGATCGTCATAATGCTATGGTTATAGAAGCTATTTTCCGAGGTAGATAATGATAAACTACACAAAAATGACAAATCCTAAAATGTATGAGAACTTATCAAACAAATAAATCAAAGGCGTTTAAATCATATTCCTTACACGCAAACACATTCTGCTGATGAAAGCATGGTGCCATATTTTGGGAAACATATCACCGAATAATGTATCAGAGGCATGTCAATAAGATACGACTACAAGTTTTGATCTAGCGGTACTAGCTCTGGTTATATCAGGATAGCATGGTTGAAATCAATGAGCTGGAACAGTAGTAGATACATATGAAAAAAGGAGCCTTGGATATGGTGCTGTAATGACATACGTGAACCTACTATGGAAAAATATCCCATATTAAATCTATTTTGATAACTTCTCTATATTTATACAATTATTGAGCGATTTATATAAACAAGAAGTGCTACAAATACCATTAAGCCTAATAGAATTATATATTGTGACATTATAAAGAAGGACTGCATGAAATGAAAACTAAGAGGTGAGTTTGACTTCCGAAAAGTATTACAGAAAATATAACTATCTTCATTTAGAATGATAAGAGTGTAGTACTTTTAAAAGTATTTTTCCAACAAGTGAAGTATCAGGTTATTTCTAAAGCAAAAAAAGAAAATACTGATTTCGCAACCGCGACTTATTCAAAATTTTAACAAATATATATCGCTTTATGGTGTTTCTATTAGGAGAAAGAAATAGTATATTTCAATTATTGCTCCTATAGAAGATGAACACAACGGTTAGCATCTATACCGCCTGGACGGCGGAAAATTTGATTACATGGCTTTTCGAAAACGAATTGCAAAACAGTTATTTTGGAATAACATTGGAGAATCAGATATGTTAAAGGTAACTCCCCTAGTTATTCAAAAATTTATTCAAAATATGACAAAATAGACCATTATATACGCGAATTACGCCTCGATAATACAACTGGCAAAAGAAAACAATTACATTGTCGTTTATGCCATAGAAAGCTTTAACAACTTGTGTAAAGTGTAACGCTATAAATTTACATTAGTTACCAGTAGAGTTGATAATAAAATTAGTTGCCATCACACCTATCCATATATTTTTGTGTGTGAAACAAGATCTATAATATAACGTTTGGTTTCGTTCTATATTTGAATCACTTCCAATGTTAGAGCAAACATAGTTACACATAATTGTATAATATATAAACATTGTTATACAATATTTTGCTGGTCTATTATGAACTGCTTCAAACACGGAATAGAAATAAAATATCTATATTCTGTATTTTTATTGACATCATCTGGAAGGAAGAAGTTTAAAAAGCAATAAATATTTAGTACGTCAAAACATCATTTTAAACTATTGTACCAATTGCAAATATGTAAATAACAATGGAAATTTATCAAAAATTATAAAAGATATTCACCTTTATCTGGGCGAAAATCAAGATGTCTACTAATCTATTTAAACATTATGTGCATTATAAATACTTTCGTTTCTAAATTGCGTTCTTTGTCTGATTTGTAGTCCTTATAGCCCTTGGCATAGCTATACTACACTGCTCAAAACAATTAGGGGATATTTGGAGAAATGATAATAGAATACATAAATAAAAAATGTAGCACCTCGCAAATATTTTTATAACTACAATGTTTTTAAATAAGAAACCGAATGAAGAAACAAGTTTGAACTTGTTTGTGCACATTATAAGGCTATTAAGGCACTAGAGTAAATAAATATAATTAAATAAATATGTAATTATAAGACTTTATAAGAAGTCTTATTGATAAAATGACGAAAAATCTATTGCTAATAATGTGTTTGATCTCCACGAGCGGCAATAACGGTATGACTTCGCATCCGCATTCATTGATTCAAGATATCAAAAAATTATTGTGGAATATTATTCCATTCCTCTATTAGAGCAATTTTAAGTTCCTGAATTGTACGCGGTGGCACATTCATTGCTGCAACACGTCTTCCCAAGGCATCCCAAGCATGTTCGATAGTATTACCATCAGGAGAATTTGCTAGCCAGTTCTTTCTATTGATTCCCAATTGTTCACGATGTTTGCTCGATGTGGACGAGCATTGTCATCCATTAAAATGAATCTTGCACCAATAGCGCCAGTAGTCAGGTTGCCATTCTGTATCACATAAAGGTCTGTATGACCTCCTGCTCTTATACCAGCCCATACCATTATACTCCCACCTTCATATTGCGGTCTTTCTCGAACAAATTGTGACTGATTGTCTCCGTCCACCTTCTAATTGATTATAATTCTCCAAGCCTGTGCATTAGTCAAACCGCGCTGCCTTTCCATGATTACCCGTAATTACAGTTAAGAAATTAGCTATGATACAGAAGATGGTAAAATCTAACCTTTTAGGTACTGGATGGGTGATTAAATTACTTATACTGGAAATGAGAATCTTATTCCTAAGTTTATTGACGGTTCGTTGTAATTAATACTATTTTTGTCATCTATAAGAAATTTTTCATAATCAACATTTTAATAATACGAACGTATTCAATCGATTTTCTTGAGACGGTATAAAATAGATTACTAAAGGATTCAGTTAGAATATTACAAGTTGACATTTGTATGCGGAGGAGAATGTTCAAGCAACTGCGCGAAATATATTCAGACACTCGTTCTCTCTAGCATTAGATTTGACACATTCTCAAGTTTTATTTCAAAATGAAAAATATTATCGGCTTTGAAAATGAATTAAAGAAACTTAAAACTGTACGTACGGGGTTAATTTAAATATAAAGGTTATCCAAAATTAATAAAAAATAAATTAATAAAATAAATGTCCTGGCTGATTTATCTTATGATTTGCCACTTTTACGTGTTTCTCCAGTTTAGGTAATTCATTGCATTGGGAGGTTGAAAAATAGGTTAGCTACTGATGATAATGGCATTCCTTGTTTTGTGGTGATGGACTGTGCCTATGTTTTGGCTGATGTCTTAAGTAAGATTTTTAACTTAGTTATCCACAGATGCGTGTTCCCTGACATATGGAAGATTGCTAGAATATCACCAAATTTTAATAAAAAAGCCAATAGTTGCGTTATTCACAATTATAGATCCGTTTTGTTATCCTCACTTTCGCAAAAGTGTTTGAAATACTGATTTACAGGTGCGTCTCATATGGCGCTAGGCCACATCTTTCTATTTCACAGTATCGATTTATGTCACAAAGATCTACTATAACCAATTTGGCATTAATATCACAGGAAAGAGCTCAATCTCATGATGCTGGTGGCCAATTGGACATCATTTACACGGAATTTTCCCGTGCATTTGATTCGATCGATCATCGAATACTGGGAAATTAAGTTTGTTTGAAATTGGCAGATCCTTGCTGAAGCAGTTTCAGTCTTACTTATCTGAATTATGTAGACTAAAATGGATTTAGGTCTCTCTGCCTTCAATTAAGGACTTGGGCGTAACAGATAACGAAATATTTACTTTTTTTTGTCATGTCCGTGGTGTGGCAGCTGCGGCTTTCAGATCTTGGCTTCACTATTCGTATATGCAAATATTTTGACAATAGTGATATCATTAGAACTCTTTTCTTTGTTCATATAACCTGGTATCCCTTCTATCGTGTTCAGACTAACCTTTTAGAACTAATCTAGGGTCAATTTTTTAAATATCTTTCCTTTTGATGGGATGAACGTTATCCTGTCCATGGAACTAATTATGAAGAGCTGTTTGAGCGACATGACATCGTCCCACTCTCTACAAGGAGAAAGACCATTCGCGTTCTATTTATGCTGTGAATCTGTTTTCACAGTATCGATTTATGTCACAAAGATCTACTGTAACCAATTTGAGAGTTTTTTTTTTTCGTAGCATGCCTGGGATCGAGATCGAATTAGTTGATTTATATCCCTACAGCTAGGACCTCCATATTGTTAAAAGCGCCTACGATATATTCTGTATGGAATTACAAACTTTTTGGAATGAATTTGCCTGGATATTGACTTATTTGGTGATGTAATGTTATATAGACTTATTTATGTATTAAATATTGCTTCTATTGTAATTTTGTTTCTCGTCCATTTTTGTTTTTTTTTTGTTGAATACTTAATAAATTGTTATTATTATTATTAAAATATCTACTGATTGAATTAAATATTATAAAACAAATATTTTTTTAATTAAATTTTGAAAATTATGATTAATAAAATTTTCAAGCAAGAGATAAAAATCGCGTTTGTAAGATTTAAATAAAATACTTACTGCGGTATCGTTGCAAAATATTATAAAACGGTTTTAAATTTGATAGTAATCTATACGTTAGCTAGTGATAAACCACGGGCTTATCATGCCGGTAGTCTCACTGTCGAGTCCCATGGCCTGCTCTCTGGGGAGGTGCCTCGTGGTTTTCCTTTAACGTAAAGTAAATGCTGATAGATTAATATCTCAATGCACACCATGAGCGTGGACGTAATAATAGCTTGGTTTGTTAAAGCTTCCTGTAACTGATGCTAAACTGCCGAATTATCATTTTTATTACTTTAGTTTAATTTTTGTACACAATTATAGCTGTTAGAAAGGAAAATAATATCATGAATCGTCAGTAACCAGAAAAGATGAGATAGTAAAATCTTCACAAATTAAAGGGTATTTTTAAAGAAATTTGAATAATATAGAATGACTAATACTGCTCGTATTTTTATTCATTAACTTTTCTGTTGTTAGAATGATAATCTAGATTAGACTAGATTATTCGAGGTGACTTTGCATATGGCTCTTGAAATTGATATTGATTAGAATTCTTTTAACTTCTATATAGTCTTGGCACTACTTTATCAGTTTTCATAGTTTGTAAGTATTAACTCCTCTTCGTCAGACATCGGATTTGCTTTCTCTAGAGTGTAAACCTCACAACTGTAATCTGGTAAGTAGACTTCCGCGGTTGTGGTCCATACTATCTACTTCTGGGCTTCCGGGCTGGAACCGCGTCACTGGTATAACTGTCGACGTTTTGTACTCGCTCGTATGGGACATCTTCAGGACTCAACTACTGCTCAGGGCTCAACTACTGCTACTGCTTGTTGCACTTAAGATATCCCATACGAGTGGGACATCTTCAGGGCTCAACTACTGCTACTGTTTGTTGCACTTAAGATGTCCCATACGAGTGGGTACGTAACGTGCGGCAGTTATACCAGTGACGCGGTTCCAGCCCGAAAACCCAGAAGAAGATACTCACAACTGTATATTTATTTTTTTAGATCATTCTGGTTCACCCGTTTTCTGTCTTATTTTTGCCATAAAAAGTTTTCACCCCATAGGTTTAAAATCCCTCACATGTCCTTTTTTACCTGGTGTTTTTCGATTTTGCTTCATCTCTTTACTGTACTGTTTCCATGAACAGCAAGGGAAGAAAGTCTGCCCGATCAGAGTCCCACTCGACCAAGTTATCTGGTGTTACTTGGGGACTCTTAACTACGTCATTCGACTGCACGCTTGCAATTTTCGGCACGTTATTTTGCACCCTATTTTGGGTTTTAGTTCGGATTCCTCGACAGTTCTAATTTCCTTACGCAATCAGTAATAATTTAACTATACATAAAGTTTCACCATTTCTTTCTTCACTAATATTTTCGTTTCGTTCTAGGTCAAATTTCTTCTTTTAAGTTATTATTCTACTACATCATCCATTTTACTGGTATTTGAGACATACTTCTATACCTTTTGAATGCGCTTTCATTCATAGACGCTTTCTGATTATTATTACGTTCTTAATTTCGTTCTTTCATGTAATGCCCTTCAAATATTTCCGTTGATTGAATTACGCTTTTTTGTTGATTAGTTAGTATTCGGCTATTACAGTCGTAAGTTTTGTGTACATAATTAACTTACAAACTGTGTTGTAATTCATAAATTTAAACAGCACCCTTTTCAAATTCAAGCCAGCATAAAGGAATGACGATAGCCTTATTCTTAAAGATAGGGAAGATCAGTTAATAATATTGGTTTAAATTCTGTAGTTGAGACTTTGGTAAGGAAAGGAGTTGAGCCTGTGCTAGGTGATTGGGTATGAACTGATCTAGAAAAGAGGAAAATAGGCTTCCATAGGCGAATCCAGTATCGAAACCAAAGCAGAATGTGTCTGTTTGCAGGTTTATGCTGCTACACCTAGCAGATAAACTCCTCAAAAGATTATATCGTGAAGACTTTTATTGCCTAAGATACGCAGACGATTTATCAATAACCGTCTGAGATCGCTTTGCAGAAGTGATCTTGGAGCGAACGTGAATGATTTTAGATATAGTAGACAGTTTGTGTAGAAGAACGGAATAGGGAGGTTATAATTAATGCTTAGGAAACACAACTAGTTTTCTTCAAAAAAAGTGAATACACTACAAAAATTACAGCAACTTTTGCTAAGAAACTTGGAAATTCCATTTGCCAGAGAAATTAGATATTTAGGGACACTTCGACTAAACATCTACATGGAATTCTTTTTTAAAAAAGAATTGGGGACTTTCTTCCAAGACGGCTGTTTAGTTATACACAAAGGTAATGATATCCTGCAAAATAGTCGCATGGTGTTGATAAACTAAGAAGAAAGGCGTTAACAGGCTACTAAATGGCTTATAAGAGTTAGTTTGCCGAAGGGTTACGATAACCATGAGAGCAACTCCTGCAACGACGTTAGAGGTTATATTGAACTTATCCTCTCTAGACATACCTAAACAAGGTGAAGTAAGAGTAGCATCCATAAGATTAATATATGGTCGATCTCCTATAAGCCAGGTGTATCATTGTAAATTGATAGAGGAACTTATGGAGGTCTCCATTATGAGCAAGACAAGTGGTGACATGAATCAAAAGTCTAATTTTGAAAAAACTATAGAGTAATTATATCACGCAGGATTGAATTAAAAAAGGTCCATCTGGACAAGTACAATTTATGCTACGTACGTGGCTCTAAGATAGAATATAGAGCCGAAATCGGAATTTATGGACTAAAACTAACGATGATGATGTAGATGAGACTGTGGAAGTACACTGCGGTATTTAAAGCGGAAGTAACAGCTTTGCATCATTGTGCTGAAGAAATTAATAAACAGGATGTGACAAGTTGTGCGGTGGCCGTTTTCTCTGACAAAGACGCTAGAAAAACTGTTCTTGACGCTTCTACATCTAGTTAAAGGAAACTAAAACTAGACACTAACTCTAACATGAAGATCGAAGTAGGCTCTGAAAAGATCGCAGTGGAACAGGTCTTATAGCCATCTCAAGAAATGTAATTTAATCTAGGTTATACCCGAACATTTGGTTTTCCTTTTCTTTTTACACAAATCTGTTTAATGTCAATTTATTCTTTATTACTTACTATAAATGTTCGACAGTTTCTATTTAAATACTTCTTTTCCATTTAGCATTATCCATGAATTCGTATCTTGTATATCATTGCCATTGTTCTTGCATTATAATATATATATATATATATATATATATTATCAAAACCTTTCTACCCGCAGGTGTAAGGTGTATTACATTTCAGTTTAAACATGTACAAATTTTCTCCATTCCTTTTGTCTTTGGCAGTTTTCTGTGCTTCGCCCCATGTCACATTTCTTTCCTTGAGAGTCGCCGCTATCTCATCGTTCCACGTTTTCTTTGGCCATCCTCTTCCTCTTCTATTTTGTACTTTTGCCTTCCATACCTCCCTTACTTGCCTAATGTCCGAACCATTTCAATTGATTTCTTTTTATTACGGTGTTTATTGGATCGACCTGCAGTTCTTCTCTGATCTTCTCATTTCTTACTCTGTCCCGCTTTGTGATGCCTTTGACTCTTCTTAAACATTTCATATCCATTGCGTTTATTTTACTTTCCGTTACTTGTGTTAGCACCCAGCTTTCACTGCCGTATGTTAAGATTGGCCTAAAGATTGTCTTATACACTGCCATTTTGGTGTTCTTGCATTACTATGCTATTTCCATGTGAAATCTCCAATTTGTATTGTAATTTTTTCGCATTTTTTTTGCTAAAGTAAAAATCGCCGATAAACATTCGCAATATTTTCAACATACTGGTATTACTTTATTACACTTGCTCAAGCAGTTTTAACTCATCTATTACAGATTTTTTTCATTTTTCTTACTTTAAAATTTTTCTTATATCTTCTATCTATTTTCTATATACTTACTATATACTTACTATACTTTCATCGTTGACCGTAATCGAAGATTTCGAACATATTCCAGAAATTTTCAGTCATTATTGCTATAATATCGAGCTTACTATTTAAAGATTATACTTTTCGTCATATTCTCTTCTTTTAGTCTTTATTATTTATATTAGTTGCATTTACAGTGTTTTTTATAAGTGTTCGAGTAATTGGAATGGTATATTCTTATGACTATCCTCTATATCAGTTTTGTCTGTCTTTACCTTTTCGAAATTTATAACGAGATTTCAAAATATATCAAACTTTTTCCAGATTGTGGTCTTAGTAATTTCGCAAGTAAGATTTAGCAATTTAAAATAAGTTGTTGTTTAATTTAGCACTAAGAGAGAATGGTTATTGGCATATGTGATAGCTTGTATTTTTGTCCACATCAGTGCTTGATATACATAGAAGCAAAACATCAGTCACTAGAGTTTTCTGACTATAAGTTTTTGTGTTAATGTACTTTTACTTGTGCACACTATTTAATACAGATTTTTCCTGAATTTAACTCCCTTAAAGCTTTGCTTTCTTTTAATACTTGGTCTGGTAGCCTTACTGGTGATACTTGAATTGCATCAATCGTTCGATTTCCGCTTCTTATTATTCATTGTTCTCTCTTCTTATGTATACATTCTATTTTCTCAAAGCTGAACTGTATTGTATATTTATGCAATAAGTTTTACTTTGTTTTCTTCTGTTCCTTCTTTTTCACTATATACGACCAATTTTTTGTTTGTAAGTACAAACCTAGCCATATTTATTCTTCCTCTCCTCGATATACCAATTGGCATTTTGGGTTCCTCATTTTCTGCTTCTAAATCTTCTATGACTTTTCGTTTTCTGTTTTAGACGCTATCGAATTCAGTTAGTTTTTTGTTTATTTCGTTCAAATGCGTTAATTTTCCTTCGTTTTGTTCTCACCAATCAATTCAGTTGAGATCCACGTCAGTCGTTCATTAAAAAAAAATTATAACAACTGTATTTATTACTGAAATTGTATTAGTTATTGTATGTTAGTGATTTCATTTCTGAAAGATAATGTAAATACAGTTCTCTTAATTTGTTTCGAATCAGGATCTGCGCAATACTCATGGATGCATAAGAATGAGATTAGTATTAATATTTATATATTCCAAAGCCCTCATAATAGATCTTAATACTTTATTTGAGTACGACATATTTCTACTAATATGTTTCGCAAAAGCGTGTTGAAAAATTATGTAAAAATCCATTAAATAATTTTGTCCTAACTTAAGCATAGTTCAAACATTTTGTACTTCTATGTAAGAAAAAACAGACTGGTTTATCACTGTATACAACATTTTTAATACACAAACCTATTATTGAAAATATCGCGAACATTCTGCGATTGACATGCTGCCGTAAATTTAATTATTTTTTACAATCATCTAGTGATTGGCCTGTTACGCGCACAACTAATGTTGAAATGGAATTTGTGAAATACGGCGGTGATAGAAAAAGTTGTGCTTTAGAATTAAATAATGGCTATATATAGAATATAATAATAACAGTTTCATAACAATGTCATGAAAATGGACGAGGTAGAATAGAATAAAGTTCTTGTATGTGTCATATTTTAGCTTGTATTTTTATGTACATACATATGTATGAGAGTGGTCCCAGAAGTACCCGATCCAGCAAAGAAAACATAAGAATTTTGGAAAGAAATATATTCTTCAACATAATCTCCTTTCAGCTCTATACACTTTTCCCAGCGATGTTTAATAAGTTCATACCCTTTTTATAATAACTGTCTTGCTCCTCAAAATAGCCATTAGCTGCCGACATCACTTTTTCATCGTAGGAAAATCTTCGACCACTGAACCATTTTTTCAAGTTTGGGAACAGAAAATAATCCGAGAAGGCTGAATCTGGCGAATAGGGTGCATGAGGTAGCAATTCAAACTTTAATTCATTAATTTTGGCCATTGCAATAACGGATTTGTGAGCTGGTGCATTGTCTTGATGAAATGACACTTTCTTCATAGCCAAATGCGGTCGGTTTTGCTTGATTTCTTCACTCAAACGTTGCAATAAGTTCGCATAATACTCGCCGTTGATACTTTTCCTTTTTCAAGATAGTCAATAAAAATTATTCCAGGCGCATCCTAAAAAACCGATGCCATAACCTTGCCAGCAGACGAAACGGTCTTTGCCTTCTTTGGAGCCGTTCTACCTTTTGAGTCCATTTTTTGATTGTTCTTTTGCATCGGGTGTGAAGTTTTGGGCTCATGTTTTATCCATGGTTATGAAACGGTGAAAAAATCGTGCTTCGTTGTTGTGAAACTTCAATTGAAACATATTCACGACACTGCTTTTGCTCTAGTGTGAGCAAACGCGGCACCCATCTTGCACACAGCTTCCTCATGTTCAAATTTTCAGATAATATGCGATGTACCTTACTTTTTGAAATGCCTACTATGTCTCTTAGCTCTCGCACTTTCAGTTGACGATCATCTAATACCGCTTTGTGGATTTTCTTGACCATTTCTAGAGTCGTCACCTCATTTGGACGACCACTGCGATGCTTGTCTTGGCAGCTCGTATGGCCTCGTTTACACACTGCTATCCAATGTTTCACTATTTTAAACGAAGGAGTAAACTCGCCCGGAGTAGAATCCAGTTCAGCTTTTAAATCGGTTGGGCTGAGGCCTTTCAAATAAAAGTATTGTATCATGTAACATTGACCAATTTTCTCCATATCTACAAATTCACTGAAAACGTTCACTATTGGTGGATGCCAAACAAATACAAACGTGGCGTTTTCAAACTTGAAACTATACTTTATAGATTGTGTACTTTCTAATACAGTGATATTTTTCAAACAACTATCGTCATCTCTAGGTCAGGCCGGACACTTATGGGACCACCCTCGTAGGGCTAAAGTTAATGAAATATTTAGTGATAAATTGTACAAATTAAATACTCTATTGACAATGTCTGCATTCCTGGGACTCTTGTCTTTTCTATCTGAAAATTGGAAATTATTTAAAAGCAATGCCATTTTATGATATTTTGGATTATTTGTTGCAGATAAATACCCAAGAGAAGGAGAAGCAACGAGCACTTTCTTAATTACTAAGTAAAATGGAACTTTAGATGGAAGATTTGTTTTACATCTTGAGAAAAGAGGGTTTCATCTTCGCAGATATTTATAAACTTAATTATGTAATTGATTTTGATTCAAGTAGGAATATTTTTAATTTACAAAATTACTTTAAACAACTAAGATTTTATTAAATATTTTAAATTGTTTACAATAGACGAGGTGTATCGTTGACGGTCGTGGGAATGAGCAAAATTTTTATTACTAACAAAGAAGAGTATATATTTAAAAATTATGGTGTAGATAAACAGAAAGAGCAAATGTTTGGGTAGAGCACTCGTTATAGAACTTCATTTCCTTAATAAAGCAAAAAGAGGGAAAATTTATTTGCGCGTTACGTAAAACCAGCAGTGTTTTCAAATTTAGGATGTGTAGCCTAAAATAACTTGGACGTTTATTAATTTCTTTTAATTAAAAGAAGAGATTAAATATATTTTTAATTGACTCGCTTTTTATTAATGAACATGAAGATTGAAAGTGCCTTATCACTGAATACTATTCACCGGTGATTTATATTTCAATTTGTAGTTATATTTTGTAATGGTTCCTATTATAATAATGATGTTTTGTCAAAAGTAGATGTATTTAGGAGAAAAACATGATGTACCGTATAGAGATTTTGAAAAATAGCTTTATATTACCACATATAAATTGGAAAATGTGGATAAAGTTATATATTATCCACATTTTAACGTTAAACAAATCAATATTACAAAGGGTACTAGGAAAGTTTTGCAATATGACGCAACAATGAATCATAGGACGCTGCTTGTTGCTACATGTTGAGACACGTTCATACGTGCATAGTAGCCGCCACGACATGTCCAAGGGGTCAGTTATTCATTAGCAGTGAGAGTGTAAAGTGCTTGCGATGTCATCGTGGTCACCAAATGAGATAAGGGCAGTTTTGCGTTATAATTTCGTGCGTGGTTTAAGCATAGACCAGTGCTTTGAAGAAATGACTCTAGCACTAGGTGACGATGTTTGTCCACATCGCACAACGATATTCAGGTGGTATAGAGAATTCCAAAGGGGAAATTTAACTGTGGAGAATGCTGAGAGGCCGGGAAGGCCACGAACGTCGGTTACGGAGGAAAACGTTACTACTGTGAGGAAAATGCTTAGCGAGGATAGCCGAGTGAGCTACCAACAGATAGAGGGCACTTCAGGCCTAAATGCACCAGCAATTCGTTTGATTCTGCATGATAATTTGCACGTGAAGAAACTTTGTTCTCTCTGGGTGCCGTATCGACTGACTGAAGAGCAGATGACACGACGTGTGACTTGGTGCCGGGAGATGCTAAAAAAGTTAAATAAGGGACAATCTAGGTATGTGAACAACGTCGTAACAGGTGACGAGACTTGGCTGTACTATTACGATGTGCCGACCAAAGCTCAAAACCAAGTTTGGGTCTTCGATGACGAGGACACACCCGTAGTTGTCAGAAAATCCCGATCTGTAAAGAAGAAAATGATAGCTGTATTTTTCAAATCGAGTGTAATTGTGGAACGCACACAAAAGACAGTCACAGCTAAGTAGTATACCTAACAGTGCCTGCCTAAAGTCATTGGATCTATGAAGAACCTGCGGCCAAAGTCAAGAACGGACACCTGGTTCCTCCATCACGATAATGCTCCAGCTCATCCCGCTAAAGCCTGCACCACAACAGGATTGAAACTTCTCGAGCACCCTCCTTACAGTCCAGATCTTGCTCCCTGCGACTTTACACTGTTCCCGCATGTGAAAATGAAGCTAAAAGGAAGGCGGTTTTTCAGTGGTGAGGACCTTCTGCGGCTTGGGACAACGAGTGTGCTTCATTCCCTAGTGAAACTTGGCAGATCTGGTTTAAAGATTAGTTTCGGAGGATGGAGAGGTGTATTGAGTGTAGAGGAAATTATTTTGACAAAATTAAATAAACAAAGCTGTATTGCAAAACTTTCCTAGTACCCTTTGTATACATAACAATTTAGTATGAACAGCAATTATCCGCGGCATTGGAGGTGTTCTAAGTATTGTTACGTTTTGTTAGCTTCACAGATAAATTATGATGTATAATAGCATTTCTATAGTGGAGTGATTGTATAATCTTATTTTTCTGGGTGATTTCTTAATTAGTTATATTACTGCTTAATATTATTCCATTTCAGTCGTTTGTTTCTTTATTTTGAACTGCGGCGTATTTCGTCACAATAAACAATATGCTTGGCGTCTCACTATAATTTTGTATATTATCAGTTTCTTTAATAACGAGACATGCTTACATGATGAGCTTGTTTTTTATATTGATGCCTCTTAATATACACGTGCTTTTATCTAAACACTTACCAGGTGTACCGGAAAGTCATTACCGGTTTTTCTGACAGATGCCGCTAGATTTAAGTATGCAATGTTTTGTTTTGACACATATGTCATTTTTATCTACGAACATCAAGCTTCAAAGCCATACATGTTATATTTTGCAATAGCACTGTCATAGATCACCTTTTTCGCATCAACGGCACATGCGCTTGCAGTGACAATTTGGGAGAAGTTAGAAAATGGCTCGACGAATGGTTTTGCTCAAAAGACAAACAGTTTTTTCGGATTGGCACTCACAAATTCCCTGTAAAATTGCCGATACTTTGAAAAAATAAATTTTACCATTTTCTTGAAAATTATGTAGTTTTCCACGAAAAAACCGGTAATGACTTTCCGGTATACCTGGTATCAGTATTAATCGGATAGATTCGGTTGAATGTATACTTTCCTTTCTTTTTAGAGAAGGAAAGTATTAGCAAACATTACTTTTGAAACAATTAAAAACTAAATCAATAAACGGGGGAAGACTCAACAAAAAGGAACCGAAATTAACAAAATGATCTTAACGCTGTTCGTTATTTAAAGGACAAGTGGAAGACAAGCGATTAATTAAAAAGGGTTCGTGTTACGACTAAAAAGCGACAAATATACTCATGACAAGCTGCATGAGTATATTTGTCATACTTTCTAATCAAACTTTGTTTGCAGTCAATTTACCAAGACTAATAATAAAGATAAACAACACTAATCTCAGTGGTCGAAGCCGGTCGTATATTCGAGGTAAAGTTAACATACACAGAGGTACTGCGTAAATAAACATTTCTTAATATACATACGATTTTGTTCTTTGGAACATGGCATTACGCAATTAAAATATTCGAAAGGGGTCCATAGTATATTAAATATGGCAAATTTGGTATATATTTTATGTTTAGATAATTTGCATTATAATTGCATTTCGTAAATTTAGTTAAATATACGAGGGAGTGTTGACAAGTCTGTAGAATGAAAATAAATAAAAGAACGTCTGTTTGAAATTGCATTTATTTCTCAACACCATACAACCTCAATACATTTGAAACAGCAGTAACCCAAAAGTCTCTATGCCTTGATGAAATTCAGAACTTTCAGGTTCAAGAAATAAACATCCACTGCAGCTTTAATATCTGTCTGTTGAAATTTTCTGACATATAAAGTATTTGGAGTTCAAATTTAATAAATATTTGTTTGAAATTTTCACGAAATTTTGTTCTTCTTCGTCACTTTGTTCGACCGTCGTTTCAATTGATTGGCTTGAACGTCATCGTCGCCCACGTACTATATGCTAGTAGCAGCTCATATTAAAAGAAAGTAGGTACTGCAACTATATTCATAAAATGAATGTATTAGGTTTGATCATATTGCTGTGTTTAAGGTGTTTTAAACTGAAAATTCATGCAAATTAATAATTTACAAGAGGAATTCAATAAATAAGCTTCATTGTTTTTTTCTTTCCAGAAAAAAACAAGTAGTAAGTGATGTTTGTGGGTTGTAGAGTTTTGTTAAGATGTTTTGACAACGCTCAGATCTGTTTACGATGGTGTCCCGGTTATGTCGATAGTATACAGTTAGCCAGCATGGAGTTGTGACTGCGAAAAATGGTCGATTGTGAGCCGTGCTTTGTCATATGTTTTCTGACAGCCATAAAAGAAACCTACTGTAAATAGAAAGAAGAGAAGGATGTATTAGCATTCAAATAGTTCGATGCTAAGATATATGGCTCTTGGAAGCCCGTGGAAGCCACGTAGATGCGTCCGAGTAATGATTCCATTGTTGGAGTTTGCAAAATTGAGGAGAAAAATTGGCACTTTACGATTTACGAAATCCTGCAACAGTTGCCTCCTGGAATTTAAACTGGAATTCATCCACTAGAAATATTCTGGTAAACAGTATTTATTACCACAAAATTTGTGTAATATGGGCGTTTGCTAAGAAATGTTCATGAGCAACAATAAATGAAGTTGAGCAGAAATTTTTTAGACACGTATCAGAGACAGTGATAAATGGTGAACAAAAGAACTGTTAATGGTGACAAAAATTGGATCCTTCATTCAACTACCAAGACAAAACGTCAGAGCGTGGCACTTAATAAAAGTTCTAAAAAAAGGCAGGGGTTACGTGGGAAAGTTGGCTTTTTGGGATTGTTTCTTCGTTCTCTGTCTGTGCAGGCTAGAAGTTGTGCCCTGAGAAGATGCCTTTTGTTAATTAAACATCACCTGGTTTTTTTATCTTCTGCAACTTATCAATTCTTTTTCTCCCTTATTTTGAAATTTTAAAACATGACAAATACAAATATTGATTGCGTCACAAAAATAGTTCATTCTTTTAGAATTTGAGTTTGACTACGTAATCGTATTTTTAATCTCCTCTTGAATAAATCCGTAGCAGAATACATAAAATATGTAAGAAAACGAATATGACAAAACTGTGAAACAACAGTTGGCGTTCTGTATTCTTACGATTGGGATTTTTATGTTTGTCTATTCTACCCAGTTATCCAATATTTGTAATAGCAAATAGCTTTTACAAGAAATCCATATTAATCTATATATTTTCAACAGTAATCTTAAAAATGTACATCTCTCAGCGAAGAAGACAACTTAAATACGAATAACTCGATAATTTTATTTTACTTTAAATTTTCCACAATGTATTCTTCATGGGATAATTATTTTTGTTAAATTATGCCTTCTGAAGTGGTTTTTGTTTGTTTCGTAATAGGTTCTAAATCTTTCGAGTTGTAATGTAATTCAGTTGGGGTAAGATATGAGAAAGTTTTCAAACAAGACATTTGTAGATATATATGAGAACGAACGCTAATTCAAGACAGATAAATTTATATTTTGAGGTGGCTATTTCATTGAAATTTTAATTCATAGTTTGTGAATTTATTACTTTAATTGTTATTATGGTAAAACAGCTAATATAATTTTTGCAATAAATGTTTTTTAGTGGGATTTTTAATTTGCTACCAATATGATAACAGTTTCTTTAAATTTAATAAACCTTTTTTAAACTATTTGTATCCTTGTTCGCAACAAAATAAAGACGATGAATAATTACATTATTTATAGTACATACTAAGCACAAGTATGCGTCTATTAAATCGTTTGCGTTCTGTACATGTTATTGATGTATCTTTTAGTTTGTTCATGTCATGGCCTACTTTGATACGTTATCGCTAATATTTTGACGCACGTTATTTTCAAATTACTTATCCACTCTTTCATAAATCATGTTGATTGTACGTCAATGTTTTTTGGTTCTCCCTTAATGCTTTGTTTACAATTCTTCTGATATTAAACCTTATCTTTAAAGAGTTTATAAATAAAGGGTTGATAGACGTGTTTAATACTGTATTGCCTATCCTATACCTAGTATTAGCTTGTTTTATGTTGGGTCATATGTAGACGTAAGGTTAAATATGACGGATTATATTTTTATATTATAATGGAAGTTATAATACTAAATGTATTTAAATTAAATAAAATGTTTAAAAGAATGTATACGAAAAATTTATCATTTCTAAAGTACGAGTACATGCAGTCAATTATGAACGTTTTTGTATACCCCATAAATGTTGAAATTCATGAAATATAAACATCCGGTTATAATAAAATCAATTTAAAAAACCGTAATAATAATATGAAAGTTGTTATTTAAAACTATAAGGAGATTTATTAAGTATTCTAACATCGAATGTCGCAAAAGTTTTCTCACATAGAGCAAAAAATAATTTCTAAAATTAAACAAAAACTTTTAGTATTTCGTTCAATGCCAACGCATTGGAGAATGGGGCAAACACCGATCTTTAACACGTTGGTTTCCATCTTAATTTTACATGGATTGCCCATAGAGCTAATTATTATACCTTACATATTATGATTAAATATTATTTAGAACAGATAAGTCAAGTGTATAATTACGCGTAACGCATTTATTTTACTGGGGGTCACCGGTGATCCCCGTACCACTGAAATGTACTTCTTTGTTTTTCTATGATTTTAAATTATTTTGCAATAGTCAGTTTGTTATCTTGTCCTTATTTGATCATCGAATGACACTAGCTATTCATTAGCAAAATATTGAGATAGTGAAATCGAGGATTGTTTTCCTTTGCGTTCGAGTCTGATGTAAAAACCATGTCCTGAAATAAAACGAGTGCTTTACGAAAAGAATATAAAGAAGCTTAGGCTGGACATGGAAAAAAGCTGTGCCATAGTGTGGAGACTGTACTAGTTTACCTTTCCTCTGTTTATAATACTTTAATGTGATACACGCCATATATATATACAATATATATATACATATATATATATGGCGTATATATATATATAGTAAGGACTGTATAATCGACCGTACCCTTAATATCTTAAACGTAACTATTATCAGGTGTATCGGTCTGTTGAACAAAGACTCAAACAATTTTAGTTTTTTGTTATCATTCTCGCTTTTTATAATTGTGTACAGTTTTAAGGACGGACAAAATAGGTTAATCTAATTTTGCTGAGTTGAGTTTTATTCTATTTTACAATGTATTTTAAAATTAAAATTGAAAGTTACTTATACAATTATTTTGAATCAGCCAGTGTATGACTCCTTTTAGTTCACACTCCTGAGGAAGCTGCAAAGGTTTGGCTGCGAAATATAGAGTATTGAAGTACCGCTCAATAAAATTAGGGCCACCATATAAATACAACTTTTTGGTTTTATTTTTATAAAAAATATTATAACATAAATATTAATATATATTTTTAAATAATATGAATTAATATTTTGTTAAGCCATGATTCGCTCTAATCATAACGACAATTCTTATTGGCATGCTTCTGATACGTGATGTAACTAATTCCTCCAAATCCTGACTTTTGCGCCAAGTAGCTTTAATATTTGTTTTAAAACAGCTGGGATTGGATTTGGAGTTGAGCAAACAGTTCGTTATAAATTATTCCACACATTTTCGATTGGGTTTAGGTCTGGAGAATTGACTAGTAAAGGCAAGACCTGTAAGTCATTGTAACGAAGTGAATCTGTTATTGATTTTACTTTGGAATGGTGCATCATTTTGCATAAATCTATAAACAATATCTCCAGAACTTAAGTAATCAACGCATGGAAGCAGCATTGATTACATTACAGATTTGTACTGTACTTGGTTCATTGTACTCGTGATACAATATGAAGACCCTTGTTCCTTTCCTAATATCTAAGATCAAATCATAATAGCTGGAGGATGTTCAACTATTCTAATCAATACAGCTCCATCGAAACGCATGTGCGGTCCTCTGCTAATGAATTATGATATTATTCTAAATAGCTTAGGTACCTTTAAAACCATGCTCAAATGTATTAGACACCTTACGAATTTATGTACATACATATATAGTTTATATAGTTTAGTCAAAAGAGAGGCGAGGAAAATAAAACTGTTGTGAAAATTATGTACAAAGTGTTATTTAGTAATATAGTACAATTTATCAATATTTTGTCGCTCCGCCCTTGGCCTTAATGACAGCTCGCACTCGTCGAGGCATACTTGCTACTAAATTGTAACACTCTGCCGGTGGTATCGCAGCCCACATTTCGCGAATTTTTGTTGATAATTCTGCTTTTGACAGGCATGATCTTAGTTTTTAAGATGGGCGACAAATTGGGTCTTTGTGGCGGCCAATCCAATACCTCCACTGTGTTTTCCTCGAATCAATGCATTACAGCTCCCGAATTGTGGCAGGGCGCATTATCTTGCTGAAAAATGTATTGTGAAATATCCTGGTCGAATAGTTTTAGCACAAACAGTTCTAATACTTCCTCCAACATGGCTAAATAGCGTTGGCTATTCATCCGCCCATCGCACAGGTACACTTCTCCAAGACCGTATGCAGACATACAACCCCAAACCATGATACTACCACCTCCAAATTTTACTGTGGGAATGACACATTGTGGTTCATAAGCTTCCCCTTGCCAACGCCGATCGTATAGCGTCCCAGGTAGTCCCCAAAGCTGCCAGGAAAAAGGAGAAAGTTAGCACTTAGATAGGATTAATTTTGTTTAATGTTACATGTAGACTGAATTGCAAACAACGATAAGAATATTAGTCATGAAGATGTACTTACATACCTCGATATTCGATCCATCAGACCAAAAAATCTTCGACCACTTCTCGATTGTAAAATTTTCATGTTGCTTGGCCCATAAATACCGCTTCTTTTTATGAGCGTCAGTTAAAAGCGGTTTACGTCGCGCTTTACACCCTCGTAAACCAGCACGCTGGAGACGCCTTCTCACTGTTTGCGCAGAAACTGTTACGCGATAACGCTGTTTCAGCTCACTGGCGAGCTGTTTCGACGATTTTTTCCTATCACTGAGAGCCAGTCTTTGTACAATTCTGTCTTCTCTAATCGAGGTACAGGGTTTTCTGCCACTTTTTGGTCTATTAACAAACGACCCGCTCTCATGATAGCGACTAATGGTTGTACGGACTGCACATCGCGAACATTTTTTTTTTTGCAATTGCAGCTATTGATAACTTCTGGGAATGCAGTAGTACTATTTGGGCGCGTTCCCCTACCGACAACTCGCCTGTTTTAGGCATTTTTCTTCAACAAATAACTGACACAACGTGAAAAAATAGGATAATCTAATTGATCTCTACCGCAAACTCACAAACGCACGTTGCTCAGACACTGCTAGAATGACACTAAATTTCTAAAATCCGCAATTTCCCCTTTCCACCTATTCTTTTCAATAGGGGATTAACTAGGGTATTCAAAAACGCATTTCTGTAAATACCATTAACTATTTTTACGGTTAATTTCCGTCAGACTTGGATAATACCAAGAATAAGGGTTTTTGCCTGGGGTGTCTAATACATCTGAGCATGGTTGTATATTATACATAAAACTATTTTTAATACACAAGAAATAAATAAAATACCTACTTCGTTTTTATACTACTACTTTATTTGCTACTGTCCATAATTAATTTCGACTCTTAACTTTTCGATAATGACACGAACAGAGTAGGTGTTTTATTCGGTTTTTGTGTATTAAAAATGTAGTAGTAGCATGTACTTAAAACAATTTTTGTTAATCTAATCATACTGTTGTAGTAACGAATATAAAATTGAAAATATAAGAGCTTTGAGATTACTCATATCGATCACTGATGACCTTCTCGATGCTACGAAGAAAGTTAGTGCCCGTCACAGGTGACCCAATGTGATAAAAAGAGAGACCAAAATTAATACAGAAGTTACATTACTGAACACCACGTACACAATTGTTGATGACAATAATAAAAATAGATTAACTAAGTTTACTAAAAGAACTTATGACAATACCAGTAAGAGTTCAGATAAAGAAGGTCGACACATTTCTAAAGGAATGGAAAGACTTGAATATCGACCAATTAAATGTAATATGCTAGAAGGAGAACAAGCTCAAAAATGAAATATTTTTACTAAAAAGTTCGTGTTTTATTGTTTAGGCTTTCTAATAACTGATCTGTCCTCATATATTTATATAAACCCTCCATTATGAAAGAACTCTCTCGAGAGATAAAAGATTTTAAAATTTTCTTTTTCTTTAGTTGACCTGAAAATTGTGTAAAAATTCAATTAAGATTTGTAACGCTCGTCGAGTGAATGCTGCACTAGTCCCTGATCATTTTAGAGGCCGTAAGTAAATTGATCCGTAAATTGCATTACTATGCTTGACACCCCAATAACTATTCGACCATTTGTAATTTTGTTGAAATAAAATAATGTAAACGTATGAAATATGCCCATTTCAAATTTTATGGAGAATTCTGTATAAGGGGTATATAGATTTAGCCAGGTTCCATAAATAACTTCGTCTTTGTAAAAGGATTAAAGGGGTTTCTAAACATCTAGACCAAAGGATCTGATACGGTTAGTTGAAAAGATTTCGTAGGGGTACTTTGAAATGTAATATATATGGATTAAGACTAGAAATATTATTATGCCTGTCTGCATGTACAAAATTTATTTAAGGATCTATATATTATTAAATGATTAAAACGCTAAAGACTGTACGTGAAATTTTCTAAAGTAAAACGTAATGCTTTATAACAGCCTAAACTTCATCTCGAAATTTTCTATTTTAAATAAAACTGCACTATATTTGTATTTAGATTTTACAGTTGCAATTATTTAGTTTTATTAATTGTATTTACTTTGTTCTTCTACACCTTGCCTTTTCATGTGTCGGAGTTTAGATTTCGATTCTTGCAATTTACCCCTTCAAATGGTATCGTTTAGAATTCTAGGATAAATTTTTCCTTTTGTTTCGTGCTTTTCTTCTCTGCAATCAAGTATTCGTTAGTTTATTTTTGTCTTAATCGTTTCTCTTTTTGTCTTGTGTTTTTTCTTATTTTATTAATTATATTTGATTAATTAAAGATAGTTTCTGGTTTCGTCGAGTTCGAGTAGGTATTTTTTCTTTTGATCAATATCTCACTCAAGTATTTCGTGATTTCTTTTTTATCAAAAATACTATTATGAATTATTAGAAGAAAGTAAACAAATTCTACGAAGCTGGTCGCAGAAGTACCCGACCCAACAAAGAAAACGCAAAAATTTTGGAAAGAAATATATTTATTTTTCAACATAATCTCAACATAATCTTTCAGCTCTATATACTTTTCTCAGCGATGTTCAATAAGTTCGATACCCTTTTTATAATAAAAACTGTCTTGCTCCTCAATATAGCCATTAACTGCCGACACCACTCCTTCATCGTTGTAAAATCTATGACCACTGAGCCATTTTTTCAAGCTTGGGAACAGAAAATAATCCGATGGGTGAATCTGGCGAATAGGGTGCGTGAGGTAGCAATCCAAACTTTAATTCATTGATTGTGGCCATTGCAATAACGGACTTGTGAGCTGGTGCATTGTCTTGATGAAACAACACTTTCTTCTTAGGCAAATGCGGCCGTTTTTGCATGATTTCTTCGTTCAAACGTTGCAATAAGTTCGCATGATACTCGCCGTTGATAGTTTTTTCTTTTTCAAGATAGCCAATGAAAATTATTCCACGCGCATCCTAACAAACCGATGCCGTGACCTTGCCTGCAGATGAAACGGTCCTCGCCTTCTTTGGAACCAGTTCTCCCTTTTGAGTCCATTGTTTTGATTGTTCTTTTGTCTCGGGTGTGAAGAGATGGACCCTTTCATCCATGGTTATGAAACGGCGCAAAAATTCTGCTTTGATGCTGTGAAACTTTGCTAAACACCTAATTAAAACGTCTTCGCGACACTGTTTTTGCACGAGTGTGACCAAACGCGGTACCCGTCTTGCACACAGCTTCCTCATGTACAAATTTCCAAATAATATGCGATGTACCGCACTTTTTGAAATGCCTACTATGTCTGCAAGCTCGCGCATTTTCAGTCGACGGTCATCCAGTACCGCTTTGTGGATTTTCTTCAACATTTCTAGAGTCGTTACCTCATTTGTTTGTCCACTGCGATGTAAGTGTTGGCAGCTCGTACGGCTTTGTTTAAACTCTGTTATCTAATATTTCACTATTGTAAACGAACGAGTAGACTCACCCAGAGTAGAATCCAGTTCAGCTTTTATATCGGTCGCCAAACAAATACTAAACAACGTTCAAACTTGAAACGTATGCTTTATAGATTGTATACTTTCTAATGCAGTGATATTTTTCAAACAACTACCACTATTTCTAGGTCAGGCCATTTACTTATGGGACCACTTTCGTGTAGTAAAAATAATTAATTATATAGCATTTTGTTTTACGAGTAATTTGAAATTCAATCTTATCGGTAGGAATATTATCGTTAAGGAAGTTTTAAGTTAGAATATAGGTTTATATTAATAGGAATTTCTATTATCAAGGTACATACTACAGGTATAAAATATTAAATCATGTGTTTGTAAGATATTTTGTGCAGATTTAAAATTGTCCTAGTATAAAACCATGTCAAAATATGTACATGTTCTATGTAGATGTTATCGAAATAATTAATTTCTGTGTATGTAGGTATAAGATAATTGTCAGGAGGTTAAAATGAAATAATATTGAAGAACAAAGTAAGTTATCAAGAGAAATATTCAAGGAATCCTTTTTAAAATAGATTTTAAAACAAAGGAATGTTATTTAACTGATTATAATTATCAAACATATATATTGAGAATTTTGATTAATTCATATACAAATTATCATAAATGGACAAAGGTAGGGTAAAACGTTTAAATGTAAAAATAATTTCGAGATAACATTAAGCGAAGGATTATTATAAATAAAATATAATTCAAATAGAATTTGCCAGTTCTAATTTGAAGAAATAGAAAATTTTGGAAATCGAACAAGATTTTGATAGGAGACGTTGCAATTTTATAATTTATATTTTGGAATTAAAAAAAAATGAAAATGTTATTGAATTGTTTCATAGAAGGTTATACTGTTTATTTAGGTTAGAATTGTTTCATAGAAAATTATATGTTTATTAGATTTTTATCAACAAATATTGTTTATTCAGCTATGTTTATTACTTAGATCGTCTTTTATCCAAATTTCTATTAGTTAGAATGAAAAACCCTTATATTTGGGTGCATTTCAAATTTTAAAAGAGTTGTAATTCTCAATCAAGAAAGTATGTACCATTTTCTCTACAAAATAATTAAAAAAGACTGACAAAATAGAGTTATAGTTACCCATGTTACACGTTTGACTAAAGAGGCATCTAATATAACAATAATGGCAAATAGTGTGGGCAGATTTACATTTAAATTTAATTGTGAACAATTGAAAAAATGGAAATTTATACACTAAAAAAAACTTATTTGAAAAGATGGAACTTAAGTCATAGACGAACAATTCAACTAAATAAAGGAGCTTTAGTATAGGAAAAAGAATATAGATGGAACTACAAGAAGATAAAGCAGATAAGAATTATTTATAATTACAGTTGTAATATAATTATGTAACATAAGCCAAACTAGAGAAAAGGGATTACATTTTTAAAGAAAATTTTGTTATATTAAATCAAGGATGAATATTTATATTAGTTAATCTTCCTTTTTAATATTTACAATATGAATTGAGTAAAATGTGTAACATACATCTTTATCTTAAATTTAAATGTATTTTGGTGTAATACATTTTTAAACAGTTAAATTTAATTAAGATTTACATTTTGATTTGAGATAATTTGTGGGCAATTCTTAAAATTTTAAAAGATACGTTTAAGTAAATGAAAATGAATTCAGAAGTAATAATGATATTTTATTTATGTAATAAATTTATTTATCAGGCAAATATATTATTAAATATTTTATTAGGGAAATGTATATAAGTATCTATAACAAATACATATACCTAAGACTATCTTATGTTGCTTTCAAGGAAAAAGAAAGAATAAGTGCCGTACTCTGACCTCGAGACTATAGTGAAACTCATCCATGTCAAAGTAAGTTAATTCATATCAAAGTAAGCATAAAAATATTTTTGTTTGAAAGTCTGAATTATTTTGAAATTGTTAAACATGTTACATAATAATACATTTATTTTATTATTTACAAACGATTTCAATATATTAGATACTTTTCTTGAATTTATGCTCTTACCTGCTAGTTTAAAGAGGCGAATCAAAGAAGTTTATAAGAACTACTTTTGAAATATACAAATTAATATTTCAGGTGAACCAAAGTAGTTTTGGTGGCACATCCAAGGCAAACAGAAGACTACTTGTATCACTGGATGTACGAAACTTGGAGACGATATTTTTGACAATGCTCAGTCTATTATGGATAGTTTCAATGAATATTTTTCCAGCATCTTCATAAATTCTATACCTGTGACTGACCTTCAGCATTGTTCGTCTAATGGTATAATAATTAAATAAAAAATGATGAATAAAAATTATAATTTAGTGCACATTTCTAGCTTGCGCAGTGGTTATTCATATATGTAGCACCGATTCGAATTTCTGTGATTCTCCGAAAATATTGTAAGTATGCTATTAGAAAAACTCTTCTGAACATTTTTTGTTCAGTTTTACAGTCTTCCATCGTTTTTGTTTTTATCTATATGCGTTAATTGAGACAACGATTTTCAAATTTCCACCACTATAGTTCTTTATATAAAGTTCGTCTTGGTTGTCCTATGATCCTTCTTTCTCGCATGTATGCAATATAATTCACTTAATATTCAGATAATAGGATATATTGTAAATAATAAAGTAAATTGAAATGTATTAGAAGATTCTAGTCCAGTATCAAGATATAATATATCCACATATTGTTTCCGGATATCCTTAATAATCATCATTTTTATAGTCTCTGTATTTATAAACAGAAAACAAAAGTGATATTGAAATTATGGGAATATCCCATCCAAAAGTTAATGTTATAGAAAGGTTAAGTGATGGCGTTTTTAGCAAAAAAATAGAAACTCTTTTATCAATTTTAATTAACTGCCGGTAGTTAATAGTTACATTGATATTTTCTTGCTTCTATTTCTTCTGATTTTACATAATTACTATCTTAACTACATATCACATAACGACGATGTGATAATCGTGATCATTGCTTTGCTATATAGTAACTTTCATTAGTTACCTTGTAAATACAAGGTAACTAATGAAAGTTTTGATGGTTGTCATTGTTGATATTTATATGCATAAGCCACTTTTTGCATACTCAATAGATTTTGTTACACATAACACGTTATAAAGTGACATTAATGATTTCATTTTTATCCGAGAGATGGACGTATTGTTCTGTCTCATTACTTTGTATTATCGTTTTGATAATAATGATTACTGTGGTACTAGAACAATCGATAAAGCCAGATTAACTGATGAATCCTCTGAGCTGAGCAAAACGATTGTTATAATCATTGTTTTGCTAGGTAGTATTTACTATTAGTTAAATAATTGTTTAGTTTATATCCGTATAATCATGTTAAACAAGATTTAGGTGTACGATCTTAGTGAAAGGTATTTAGAGGATGTTCCTATAATTTATCCGATACGTATGTACATTCGCTAGTCCACAGATCGAAACAAATATTGAATGAAGATATCAATAATTATTAATTAAAGATGAAATATAAGCATTACATCTATATTAGGTTGTTCAATAGGTTTTCTCGTTCGATAATCAAAATACGATTTTATGGTTTGATACAAATTTTATTATTCAATATAATTTTTTTGAACTTCAGTACACTTATTTCAGTGATCTTCGTATTTATAGGTTCCATCCCTGAAGTAAGAATACGGAAGACTGTCGAAACACGCTTCCACGGCTGCTATTACGTCTTCGTTTGATAATCGTTTTCCACGCATGAATTTTTTGAGATATGAGAACAGCCAGAAGTTAGAGGGAACTAAATTTGGCGAATAGGGTGGCTGTTGCAACAATTCGTACTTTAGTTCATTGACTTTTGTGATACTTTTTTGAGCTGTGTGAGAGGGTGCGCTGTCTTTATAACTTTTTTCTTTTGTAAACTACATCTTTTCTAATGAATTTTTACATTTAGCTGGTCTAAAAGGTTACAATAATAATCTTTATTGCTTTACCAGTTTGGAGGTAATTGACGAACATAATTCCTTTCGCATCAGAAAAAACTTATGCTAGCACCTTCTTGCCCAATTTCTGGACTCTAACTCGTTTCGGAGCCAAAACACGGAGTTCACACTACTCATTAGCCTCTTGTTTTGATTGAAGATCATGGTGGTACGCCCAAGACTCATCCATTGTTATGAAATGACGTACAAAATCGTTTTTATTCTTTCTAAAATGCTTCAAATGTTGCTGAGAAAGTCGCATTCGAATATGTTTTTGCTCCATTATTAACGAATGCGGCACCCATTTTGCACACAGCTTTCTAAAACCGAAAACTTGAGCCAAAATATTGCTGACATTACCTAATGAAATGCCTAGGGCTTCTACTAAACCTCTCTCGATTAATCCACGATCTTCCAAAACCATATCCTGGGTTTTTGCTACGATTGTGTTGCACGACCACGTTTAAATTCAGCAACCTATCTTTTTACTGTTATAATTGAAGGTGAAGCGTCCTTATACAGTTTTAACAATCGTTCATGAATTTGTTTTGGTGCCACACCTTCCAAAAATAAGAATTTTATCACTGCACGATATTCCATTTCTTCCATTATAAAAATACTGTGACACTTGTAAATATGCGAATGAGAAAATATAAAATGAGAAATCTTCATACGTGTTCATAAAAAAATAATACGATTTTTAGAATAAGCGCCATCTCTTGACGAACGACAAAACTTATTGGACAACCTGGTATTTCGGTATATTCGTAAATTTGTATACATCCAATCACACTTTAATATTATTGCAATACAATTTTGATAAATTGAAACAGATTGCAGAAAATACTTCATTTGAATCAAACAGTAATAGTAAATTCACGAAGTATTTTGAAAAGAAGGCATTAAGTAAGATAGTTATAGTTATTATAGTAATAAATTAGTAAATTTGCATTTGAAAATATTTGTTATTATATAAGTTGTTCTGTGTACATCTATAGTTATAGTATTCCACTTGAATGATAGTCCTATTACACAAATACGTAAATATCGAAGTTATTATATTGTTTTTGTAATGAACATGAAAATATCGGATGTGTATAGCTCTTTAGAAATAATGAGGTCATATAATATATCAAAGGTGTAAAAAATTGCAATAACAATCGTGGCAGTACTCTATTGAATCTTTTGTCTTTAGCAGTATTTTTAATAAATATGAATTGAGCGAAAAAGAGGAATGAGAATAGGATATATTACATTGGTATTAGTAATATATTACATGTAGTTAAAAGAAATATAACATCAAATTTCTAAGAATGAAATTCCGCTTTTTACATTACTTAATTGCTAATAAATTTTAAATTATTGCGTTGAAATTGCTGAAAATAATTTCATAATTATTGCTTCGAAAGAATTGAGGGGCAAGTTTATTAAATTGAAACAAAAGAATAAAAATAATTTTAAGAATCGATGAAATTAAACATATACAATATTATACGTGGGCAAGGTGAAAAGTTCTTAAAAAATGATTTTATTTTTCTACATAATCTCCCTTGAGTTCATCACACTTGGCCCAGCGTTTTTCTAACATCAATATTCCTTCTCGGAAGTGAGAGTCTGGAAGGCGGTCAAAATATTCTTCAATGGTCCTTTCAACTTCTTTGTTGGATGTGAATCGCTTTCCAGAAACAAATTTTTTCAAATTTGGGAGTAGATGGAAGTCCGAGGGTGCCAAATCAGGAGAATAGGGAGAATGGTCGAGCAAATTGTACCCCAAATCCCGCAATTTTCCCATCGCCAACGCACCCTTGTGTGCGGGTGCGTTGTCCTGATGAAAAATGATTTTTTTTTTCTTCAAACCAGGCCTCTTCTCGCGAATTTTGGCATCCAGCTGGTCAAGAAGGTTAGAGTAATATGCGCCTGTAATTGTTCTGCCTTTTTCAAGGTAATCAATTAACAAGATTCTTTTAGCATCCCAAAACAAGCTGTCCATGACTTTTCCGGCAGATGCGATCGACTTCGCTTTCTTTGGCGCTGAACCACCGGCTTCCGCCCACTCTTCGACTGCTGTTTCGTTTCTGGCGTGTAGTGGTGGGCCCATGTCTCATCCATGGTTACAAATCGCCACACAAAATCGGTCGAATTCTTGTTAAATCGGTCCAAAGAATGCTCCGAAAATCGTTTGCGCATTTGCTGTTGATCGATATTCAGCAAATGCGGCACCCATCTTGCGCAGAGCTTTCTCATCTCTAATTCTTTGTGCAAAATGTTTCGCACCCTTTCTTCCGGTATCCCCTCAGCTTCAGCTATCTCACTCACTTTCACTCGCCTATCGTCTAACACAATATTATGTACTTTTTCGATGATTTCTGATGTGGTTGCGGTTTTTGGCCGTCCTTCACGTGGGTCATCTTCGAGGGACGTACGACCACGTTTAAATTCAGCTGCCCACTTTTTAACGGTGACATCGAATGAGCAGAGTCCCCGTACACTTTTGTCAACTTCGGATGAATTTCTATAGGGCTTAAACCATCCAAAACAAAGACTTTTATAACAGCACGATATTCAAGTTTATCCATTTAAAAAATATTACGCACGACGTCTACTACAAAAATTCTTGCAAATAAACTACTTGAGAGAATAAGTTAAAAGTTTTCATATGAACTAAAGACACATGCAGCCACGTAGGAAACATAAATTTCTGTTAATTGTAACGCCATCTCTGTGTCAGGCCGGGAACTTTTTACCTTGCCCACATAATTTCTAATTCGATTATTATTAATTTAGGTAATTTTGATAGAGCCTGTGGTTGATTAACTTATTCACTGAAGGTTGATATAAATATAACCCCTTTCCACATTGATTTTCATGTTCTGTATCCGTATTTCGTATTAGCGTGTCTTTGGGCTTTCAACGGTACAGATCGTGTACGGAATTGATTTTCGTACGGATATTTTTGCCGTAATTTTCCAGGTGCTACACTGTTTAATTATCTACTGATGATGACAACTTAGTTGTCAAAATACGTATAGAGAACACGAAAATTAATGTGGAAAGGGGTTATATATCAACCTTCAGTGATTAAATTATTAATTTATATTATCCTTCTCCATTTTCACTTGTTACTCGATCTGCTAAAATGTCGCATTAATTTTTATTCTCTTCGTTTTAAACATTAATTCAGTAATTAATTTTAGAAAATGTTCTTATCAAAAACGAATAATAGTAACCTTTGTCATAGAACTGGCAACAGCAAATCGTGCTCAAAATTTAATTTCGTTTATGTTGCGATTTATTCTGAGTATATTTTGTCAAGTAATTAACAATCTGCAGTCTAATTAATGCTCCGGGTAACTATATAGTTTTTCTAGAACATTTTTCATTAAGTATACTCAATAAACAAGATTATACCATTGCAGAATGCGGTATGTAACGGTACGCGTAGTTTTTTGAAGGGAATATCTTATTTTTTGTATATATCTTTATTTTAATTTTCATTCAAGTAAAGATGCTGTTTAATTTGTATTTTCCAAAATGTAAATGTATTATACTAATTCTCAGAACGGGGGTCTTACTTAATATGAATTCACTGTGATATTTATATAATTGTGGGTGTGCATTTATGTTTGTTTTCACCTAATGTATTAATAAATTTTCAGAAAATTTTAATTATACAAAGGATATGTGAATTGTATTGTCGGAATTTATTTATATTCACTTTCTTTATATTATACATAGATTTTACGTATTACTATACTGTTTGTTTAATGTCAAAAGGGTACAACAATTGTTTATAATCCCTTAATTGTATTTTAGTATAGCTCTTTTGCGTTTAGTTACTGCATCGATTATGTATATTGTTTTGGAAGTATAATTGTGTTTTTCTTAATCTATTATTAAATTTCCAAAATAGTTTTAATTATATAAAGGATATCAATGAATTATATTGTCGGATAGCATTTACATTCGTTTTCTTTATATTATAGATTTTCCTCATCTTTATATTATCAGGTTAATTTCAATTTCGTATCCATTTGTATGGGACATATTCAGGGCTGAACTACTGCACTGAAACAGTTTCAGTGCAGTAGTTCAGCCCTGAATATGTCCCATACAAATGGGTACGAAACGTCGGCAGATATACTAGCGACGCGGTTCCAGCCCGGAAACCCAGAAGCAGATAGCGTTATATCCACTTCAATTAAGAAAAGTCAAATAGAGTTTAAGACATTCAAGTTGAAGTAGATTTAAAAACTTTTTATAGTAATTATCAATTTGTAGCGGATATAACAAAAAAATTTCATAGTAATTCAGTGCAATTAATAAATTACATGTAGTTAGAACTAGGGTGAATATGTTAAGCAAAAATTTAATAATCTCTCAGCAAAAATGTTGATTTTACGAAATTAATACAACTTTGTAGAAACAATAATTTTTCAGATTCAGTAAGCAATTCGAAAGATCATTTTACTTATGTAAATGTTTACGCCTTTAGTTGTCGAATGATCGTTCACCTTGTATAAAAGCATGTTGCACATGTTCCATCACACTCATGCAAACTTTTAATATTCACTGGGTATGTGTTTAACAGTAGTATGTAATTTATAAATTATAACTTAAAGCCATTTAACATTCTGCCTATATCTATGGTGAAACGCCCACGGAATGTAACTTATTTTACGAACTTTAGTTGGAAGACTGAAATATCAGTCAAGTCGTGAACTTAAAACATTGGGCAAATTGAATAAGTTGTAAGTAACTTGCAGATGACGTGCAGTCCAATTATAATAATAGTAAGTATCACTTGGTTTCAAGTATAAAATATTAGCGACAAATATAATCTTTTTAGTATACACGAATTCTCAAATTACATTAATGATTTATTCTCTTTATTGATGGCAACAAACAGACGTCAGATAAATGTGAATCTATAATCACAGTGAACTGTTTGATATAAATAACTGCCCATTTCGAAGCACCAAATATATTTTATTACTTCATATAAATCTGAAACAATTGAGCACTTGGAAACCAACTTTCGAGGTGTTATTGCCGAAATACAGCCTGATTTACTGCAAAGAGTGTGTGAAAATTGGATCTCCAGATTACGCCATGTACGCACCAGCCGCGGCGGCCACATGTTCAAAATCATGCTCATATATTAATGCGATAAAATTACCTTTTAAATAGAGCCAATTTTATGGATATTGAAAACAGTTTTCTGTGCTTTAATTTAATTTAAAAGTATTCCTACTCCAAAAAAAAAACACCCATTACTTATGATCTTAACTCTCTAACTTAAAATATTTTTTGAATATCACAACTGTTTATTATCGTAATGAAAATAAATATAAACTTTCCATGCTATGATTTAAAGTTAATTTTAAATTCCTTGTATGTTTATATACTGGTGTCCTAGAAAGAATACTCTTTATGCCTTGTTGCGTGTCCTTTCATACATGGACAATGCTTCTGATGGACGCTAGTTGCTTGTTGCTTGTTGGGGTCATTACTTTGTGAAATTCCATTTCACTAAAGAACAAATAAAACTCTGCCTAAATTTCAAACTATGTTATATATATATTGCGACTAGTTCCGTCATGTTATATCGTTACTACGACTGTGTTCATCTAGCTCGATAATGTCCTAACAGGTGAAACAAGTCGCAGTAAATACATAATACAGTGTGCAATGTTTTATTTACTCCTTAGTGTTTTATTTATTCCTTAGTGTTTTATTTATTCCTTGGTGCTAGTTCAGGACTTCCTAGATATGTTAACACAACTATGCCATTCTTTGCAAGGCTTCTTGAACATATATATTTATTCGAGATCTGTTGCCACTTTTGTAATTGCTAAGGTTAATTAGTTGGTATCCAACCAATTTATCTTAGAAGATATTCAATAGAATAATTAAGGGTGCAAATGTTATGGATGAATTTAACCTTCATTTCGGTATTGACAGATTAACTTCTGTGTCATACGAAATACCATAATTCTTTACTCACCAGAGTTCATTTCAAATAAGCAAGCAAAAGTTATGCTTTTGGTTGGATCACGTATTTTCTTAATTAGTGGATCTTAAGACCAGTGCATCTTTTAGTTTCTATGAACTCATCGTATCAAAGAATATTAATAAGAACTTTCATCATCTCTTAAGTTACCTTGACATAATTAAAGTAAGTTTTGTATATGTTTAAGAAATTTTCTGTCAAAAGGTTTTATTGTAATAAACTATTTTATTGAGCTTGTCGACTACGACGCTCTTCTTGAAAACTCTAAAAGAAATTACACTTCATCAGTATATTATGTTATCCATGCTAGAGATTGAAAGGTTAATCTAACTAATTAAGTAGCACATAATTTAATTCAAACTACTTTTGAATATGTATTATTGTATTAAGTTAAACATTTCCTTTTATTAACACCTGACATTCTTTCAAAAACAATTATTTTCTGTTTCCTTCGTCGCCTATATTTTTTCTGTGTTTAGATATATCACTACTATGGATGACAATTAGGGTTGCGCGTTTTGTCTCGAATGCAGGTATGTATTTGTATTGTAGGGACAGCCACCCGAAGTGAATAGCAACAGTGAGATTAGTTAAGCCCGAACTATAATACTATGTGGATGTACATTTCACAGATCGGTTGGCCGACGAAGTAAACAAGTTTATCGGAAAGTATCTTGAATTAAAATGTAATGGTGTTGTGTACAACGTGTAAAAAATATATAACGTGCTGGTATCAACAGGATTGCAGCAAACACGTAAATATCATTCTGAAACACGTAGTAGAAATAAAAGAACGGACGTGCCATCACATGCTGAATTTAAGGTTTAACTAAAGTGCATGTTACTTGTTTGCAGTTTAACACTTAATTACTCCATCGAGAACCATTTCAACAATTCTGGGATAAATATAATGCTTGTCTCAAATTACCAAGTCGATGAACGTTGCAGAAAATTGCATCAACTGTGCACGAAGAAATTAAAAACAAACTGCAATCTGAGTTAGCAAATAAAAAACTGTTGTTATGCGTAGACAAGACAACAGATATAAAGAAACATTCTCTTATTAATATTCTACGCGCACACTTAACGCTCTTAAATAGTAATCTACATTGTTATTAGCGTGTAGACGACTAAAATTATGTAATGGAGAAGGAATTAGGACTCTGGGAGAAGATAGGTTATCACAATTTGAACTTGCAACAGAATACTTTTTAATGTTTGTTAGTGATGGTGCCAGTACAATGCGTTGCGTAGGCCGTATTCTTAAAAAATATAGCGGCAATTTTTTTAATATTACGTATAAAATTCACTCATTTCATCTTGTGGAAGAAACTACTCGAAAATTTTATCCAGAGGTAAATGCATTAATTGCAAGTACAAAAACGTGTTTCGCAAATTTCTCAAACGTACTCTAGAACTTCACATACATTGGTCTCGTATCCCTGAACCACCACAATCGATTCTTATACCCTGGGGAACTTGGTTATAGGAAGCGCTTTACTTTGATAAATATTTCAAGTAGTAGCGTCTGTTCATATTGTATTTCATACTTTAATCCTAGATAAACTGAGGCTATCAAGAAAAGTCCGACAAAATTTCAAGATAGTCACGTTTAAAGAGATTAAAAAGCTACTCGGGACTAGTTGAAGGAAAAGAAAATTTACAAAATCCTTCGGCGTCGTTAGAGGATGCACTGCAAATGTTTGGGCATTGTTATGCGCTGCTAGTGTTCCAAAATTAGAGAGTACGTTAAAGAAAAATTCAGTTTTTTTGCACTTTAAGATAGATATGTAATGGGGCATGTGTAGATCCGTCAATAATTTTAAAGATTATTTCAATTATTTCAACATTACGTCATTAGATGTGGAACGGTCGTTTTCTGCATGTAAGAATATAGTTTCAACCCAGAGAGCATGCCTCACTGAAACAGTACTTTTTCCGATTTTATCCATTATGGGGTAACAAATTTTAAGTGGGTAAGGGTCTATTACCTAGTTTACTACAGTACAGGAGCCTCATAATATAGCTTTAATAATTATTATATTTACTGCTAACAGTTATCGATCTATGAAATGTACATTCTCATAGTACTATAGCTCAGGCCTAACTACAGTTACTGTTGCTATTCGCATTGGACGACTGTCCCTACAATACATCTCAATTAAAAAATTACATTTTGTATGTGATCGAGGTAATTTTAACACTTTCTTAGAGTTATCTTGATTTATTGATTCAACAACAAATATAAATTTAGTGGGCTTATTGTTGAATTTTTCTTGTATCGATTCGGTGTGTAATTGCTTTCTTGTGGTTATATATACACAGTATTCAATGTTTGGAGACAGAATTTAGCTGTAGAACTTATTTGTGTTGTAAACACGGAGTATATAGAAACAAACCTGATATTATCGACAATCTCGAAAGAAATATAAAAAAGTGATATACAATACTAAAAGTTATATTGGATAAATATAAATATAATAATAGAATCTGGTACGTAGACTTCCGCGGTCGTGGTCCGTACTATCTGCTTTTGGACTTCCGGGCTGAAGCTGCGTCACTGGTATAACTGTCGACGTTTCGTACCCACTCGTATGGGACATCTTCAGGTCTCAACTACTGCTACTGTCTGCGTGCGACAGACAGTAGTAGTAGTTGAACCCTGTGTTTGTTAAAGCCATTGTAACACTTCGAACATGTCAAAGATCGTTATCGAAATTTCTTCCGGTGATTTTTCTTTAAAAGAAGATTTTGAATCGGAAAGGCCATCAGATTGTCCCGGCGAGCTTCTGCGTAATAATCTTAAGTAAAATCATGCATTAACTTCTGTAGATGTGAGTTTTAAATTATCTATTCATCGGACAACTGCTTTGGATGACATTAAAAGATGTGATTAAAAGCAAGAAGTGGTTCCCACATTTTCCATTCGAGATCCACATGAATTAATGAAATAGAATTTCCACATGTCTTCATATCTTGCTTATCAATGGAAAGAACTATTTTGGACCGTTTCATTACTGGTGATGAAAAGTGGGTAATGTATCACAGAAAAATGTGGTGAGACAGAAAACTTATGTCCATTCCTGAGAAGTTGTGCTGTCAATATCAAAACCAAATATGCTTCAAGACAAGGAAATACTTTGTTGTTGGTTTGACTGCAAAGAAGTGGTGTATTATAATTTGCTGAAACCGAACGAAAGAATTGATGATGATCATCGCTGCGGGCAGGCCCGCTGCACGGTCGAAACCCAGTGTCTCAACATAAACGTTCATCTTTGGCCAATAGAAAGAAAATAATGTTTCATTATGACAACCTTAGACTACATGTGGAAAAGAAAACGGTGAATTAGCTAGGATTTTTAACTTCGATCTCTATATTCGCTCGACATTGTTCCATCTACTCAAGACTTTGGACCACTATTAAAATGAATTTTTACATCTCAACGGAATTCGAGGAGAGTGGAAGAGTTCTTGGTTCTAAAAAATTGTCGAAAAAGTTTATAGCTAATGATAAATACAATATTATATTTTGCAATAAAATTTAAATACAAAATTATCAAAATAAGATTTACTTTATTGAAAAGAAACTATAGAACTTTCCATTACATTTAATAGAATAAAGCTGTAAAAGTTATTTTAGGCTGTCTAAAATAAATTCACACTAGGTGAGCAAGGTGAACGAATCACCAAGGGCATACTTTGTTGATTCGCTTACCTTATTCACCTTGTTAAAGGTTCGCGTTACTGTTTTTTTGTGTAATGCTAAATAGAATTGATTATGATAGAATACTGTAATAGCTCATAATTGTGGGAAGAAATAAAAGAACTATAAAATATTTATTATAATAAAATTATTAATTATTTTTTTTATTAACCACAGTTACTCATAATTATGTAATAGCAATATGGTGATAGTTGTATATTGCTATCATTTCTCTAAGAAAGAGAAAATAATTTGACTGGGTAGACAATTATTTAACTAAACTGCAATGTATTTCAGATATTGCAATTTATAGACCGTTTTCGTGATTTATTATTTCTCCAGGGATGTGGATAAATTTTAACTGAAGATGCTATACTCTCCAGAAAAAAAAATAGGCTAGTGAAAATACTAAATCTCTAGTTTTTTCGTAGATATGTCCAAACTTCACGTATATTTATAGTGTCTGTAGAAATAAATGGTCACACAATTGGTTAAAAATGCAGTTCTAAGTTCGTTCTGTATCAAATATATTGTATCGTTATTTTTCTTTATTATTGAACAGGAAAGGAGGAAAGTGTTTTATAGGCTGGTTTAAAAAATATCGTTTTTGAACTGCTTTTGTTGATTTTGTTTCACAATGATTTCTTAAGAGGTTATTGACATGATATGTATGCAGAGAAATAATCCTTCTCGGCATGATTGTTTATAAAATTTGAATATTATAAACATTATTAACATACCATAGAAGAGAGAGTAGAATTCTGTGACGAATTAAATAGGAAGGAAGTACAAACTAATAGAAATGATTGTCCAATAGTTAATTTATATATTATTTATCAAAAAAAAAATATCTTTCAGGACATACTAAAAACTACCAAAGTTTCAAATTGTTGAATGTGAATGTTTAATGATTGGGAAAATCATGAATTATAGAATAATTACCTATTCGATTGTCGGAAAAGCTATGATTCATTTTTAAAAGAGATAGATATACTTCATTTTTGCGTTGGAGCCGTTTACATCTGTATTTATGCTGTTAGTTTCACAGTTTTAACATTTTGGAATAAATTAAGCGATTAGGTTGTGTGTTTCAAATTTTACAGAGTTGAAAATGAAAGACTACTAGGGAAAGTTAAGCTGCGCCAGCAATCTCGATATTCGGGTTCTTCATGAACTCTAAGAAAGTCAGTTGACGCTGTTGCCAAACGTCTACGATATGCTCCTTGAGCTTTTTCGAAGCAACTGATAATAGCTGATAAGAAGCAGATTGTTCACAGCAATGTGGTGCGAAAATGGTGTTGGTCTTGACACTAAGATTTGCTCACAATCACATACAAAAAAGCTAGATACATCGGTGAGCACAATATAGCACATAGCGGCTGCTATATGCTCCTCCTGAGCATAGGAATACGATCCTTTTATGAGGATAATTGGTGATGAGGAATAAATTGTCTAAAAGAATATGGTGCAAAAACGGTATTGGTCTCGAAAAATTTACCTGAAATGTCATAGAGAGCGGACATTTATTAATGAAAGATTACGCTCTCATTGTGGGGCATTTTTTATCTTCCTACCAAGGAAGGAAATAACATCCTCATGCAACCTTGGGCCTTAAAAATTCCACTTTTCGCTCTCCTTGCATGGTGCAACATTCAATTTAGATGAGGGTGTGAATCAGCATATTATTGATTTTCGTCGGTAAATAGTCGCTCTGTGAACGAATAATCATGAATATCACTGAAAAATGACAAAAATTATCGAACAAAATGGATAATACATAATTGATTGACATTTTTTTTATATTAATAAATGAAAAAAAACTAGGATACATCAGGGAGCACAACATTTGGCTTCCTCATGAACACGAGTATATAACGGCTGATATACGCTCCTCTTAAGCGTATGGAAAACGATCCTTTTTTGAAGCGACTGATAATCGGTGATGAGGAATAAATTCTATAAAAGAATACGGTGCGAACATGGTATTGGTCTCGAAGAATTTGCCTCAAATGTCATCGAGAGTAGACATTTATTAATGGAAAATTATGCTCTTATGCCAAACTTCCTACCAAGGAAGGAAATAGCATCCTCGTTCAACGTTGGACCTTCAAAATTCTATTTTCCGCTCTCTTCAAAACTCCTTGCATGGTGTAAGATTTAATTTAGATGAGAGTGTGAATCAGCATATTATTGCTTTTCGTCGGTGAATAGTCCCTCTGTGAACGAATCATGATTATCACTGAAAAATGGCGAAAGTTTGTCGAAGAAAATGAATAATACATAATTGATATTTTTTATATTAATAAATTACCCATGAAAAATGTAGAATAACTTTTCCGACAATCCAGTACGTCTTATGTTTTAGATTAAAGAAATCATGAAAAAGATATAGTGATTTTCTGAGACTCTTATAGATTAGCTCAGATTTTAATGTAACTTTAGTATTTTTTTTCTATAAATTTCTATAGGACAATTCTCATTTGGTGTTTTGGTAATGTTTTTTCAAGTATTGCTAAATTTAAGGTGATAACAAGTAAATAAGTGATTAATAATTCATTCTTTAATGTGTACTTTTCCCTGTGGATGATTGCTTCAATTATAGCATTCTTCAGATATATTGACTTGCCCTGAATGTTACAATAAGTAAATAATTTAATTTTTTTCTACCTTTTGTGTAGAAGAGTATTATATAAAGTATAAGTAAGCATTCATTGTTTAGCTTCAATATAGTAAATGCCAGTAAGCGTGTTGCCTTGTCAAATTTAAAAAAATTTAAATATAATTTGGATGGCAATGCTTGCGATTTATTATGTTTTCGTTTATTGCTTTTTCGAATTTCAAAAAATTCAAATGTAATTCAGACTGCAATGCCTGGCGATTTATTATGTTTTCGTTTATAAATCGAAATACTCTTCGAATCCTTTATTTTATCCTAGTATGATTGCGATTGGATTACAGAAATTTAATATAGTACTCGCTCTGTTAAACAATAAGTGGAAGTAATTCAGGGTAAATTTGGTGCTTTTGGAAGGAGTTGTATTTAACCTCAGAATATATCGAAAACTTGTTACTGAAATTATAAAATTTTGTTTTTCTTTTAATTTTTTAATTTTAGGAACTGCTACTTTAATGATAAGCGAAACTAGAATATAATATATAATAAATTTATTATTATTCTAGCGCACATTTTTCACGCACTTTCTTGGCTTAACTCCAGAAAATTTCTCACTTAACCCACATATCTACGAATTTAAAGTCGAACTGTACACGGCTGATACTAGGGTGCTACCACACAACATAAAACGGCAAATTAAAACAAGCTTTATTGTGTATTCTATCTCTATACGAAGTGTATATATTTAAATGAAGATGAAAAGGTGTTCATCTTTATTGTGTATTGAAATATCTTCTGACGATTGAGAAGATATTAATCATAATAGGTTTTCGTATTATGATTGAGATGAAGTTCTTTAAGGCTTTCATGGAGTTAGTTGCTGTACTCTTCTGCATATTTATTGGGTTTCTCTATACGTTTTTGCTAAATGTTACTGGTAATAGATATAGAAACATCAATTAGGTATGTTTTTTTTTAGTATTTAGTGCAATGTTTGGTCTACTGTCTAGTCTTATAGTGCAACTTGTGAGAACGTTTCTCTTTCAGCATAATTTAACTTCTGAATTTTCTAAAGCTATTTGTAGTTCGTTCTTGTAGTATGTACAAATTGTCTACTAATTTGTATTTATTGATAATTTCTATCTATTATTTTACAGATATATACTATTGTGTTATGTATTCTGTTTATTCGTACATGCGCCTGTGATATTTTTTATTTTGATTTTCTTGATATTGTCTGCATGCGTCTTCAATGTCGTTTGTTTCATGATATATTATTTACAAGTGTGTAGTTTTAAAAACTCGATCGTGTATTGCAATTATAAAGCCTTTAGTTTCTGCGTAAATATTTCGATTTCCATCCATTTGTTGGTTGCCTGTTAATGTGTATATATTATTTAGTGAGTAGGTGTGTTCCTTGTATTATTTTCTTCCACAGGATTCTATTTTATTATGTTGGTTATTATATATTCGCCTAGACTTATATTAACGTTATTGAGTGTTAATATTGTGATGTCCGCTTCTATTATAGTTTCATGAAAGGAGTTATTTCTCATAGTCAAAAAATATGCTCTGAGATTATTTATTTGTTTATTATGTGCATTTTTTATATCAAGCTCTTCTTCCTTCGTCTTTATTATTATTATTTTTATGTTAATTTCTATTTTGTGCTTTCTTCATACTAGTTTTAAAAGTGCTAGTTGCTATTGTTTCCTTCTTAACAAATAATATATACAAAAAGAACTATAAGTTTTCAATTGATAATCTTTCAAAATACGAGTACTTTCCACCACATTCAATACACTTATTTCCATTCCTCGAATTTACAAATCAAATCAACTCTAAATGTGTCCAGGTTTCTTCTAAAAAGTGCATTCGTCATTCTTGCCCCAAGAAGATCATCACTGTTGGAAAACTTTCTCTCTTTCAGCCTGTTCCTAAAACAACATAAAGTCTCATAGGATGAGATTTTGATCATCCAAGCATCTTCAATCCGATTTTTTTTATATATATTCGGTATGGGTATTGGAGCAATAAGTCAAGCGTTGACGTGATGAAGAAAATCAAATGTCTGGTCTCAAAAACAAGAGCTTTTGAATTGTTCAACAAGTTTAGGTGAGCATACCTCGAAATTCTACTTTGTGGTGACTGTCTTTTGTGCTTCTAACACAATGCGCTTCTAACTCTTCTTATGGTAAGGAAGACGTTCGCAAGCTTCTTTTTAACGCATGGAGATTTTAGTACGGACACGGCCTTTCTTCTCAAATTCGTGTTTCAGAGGGTGCGTCATAATAGTAAATTTAGATTTGATTACTTGTTAAAATAATCTTAATATAGAGAGATGTTCAACTTTTAAGCTTCGCGAGCAATTCGTGGCTTCAGAAAAGGCGTCGTGAAACCTGCTTGTCAGTTAAGACGTGGGGTAGCCCAAGGAAATAAACTCTCCCCAATTTGAAGATGCTCATGGGAATAGGTACGGATTGTGAGGGCATTTTTTTATCTCGCGATAATTTACACACCTGTTAGACTCAAACATCCTTTGATAGGATCAATATTTGTTTAGGTAATGGATAAGCTAATGCGTCTCGAACTTGGAGCACCTTCTCAATCGAACCTTTCTTTTTGGAACTTTTATACTTCCTGAATAGGCCTTACGATGTGGATAATTATCTTTTAGCACCAATAATGTTATATGGATTGAACTGTAGTAAACTTGGCATTCCGCTACACTCCAATTAGATGATATAGCGAGTAGAGATACAGGGAGTGTTTATAGAGTAGAGTTCGACAAGTCTCAATCGTCACCGAAGTTCACAGTGCGTAGCAATTGGTTACGCCATATTACAAAACTTCTAGTGTCCTTCGTGGATAAAGACTATATATAATTAAAGTAAAAAATAAGTCAAGCAAAATATACATAATATGCAAAAGCGTATTAAAAGCTTTAATTTCGTTAAAAAATCTATAGTGTGATAAAGTTTTTTAAGTTGTTCGCTGTGTATACAATGTAAATTCTCTCAATTAAAATGCTAAATTTGATATAGCTTGGCAAGATGCTTATTTGATGTTTATTATGTATATTCATCAGGCGTAAGTAACTATCAACTGAGACAGAATTTCTAATAGGCTTCTACAGTATGTTTTGTCTGATATTTCTTCATTTGACCGATGCCTTTGGGAGTATTCACTACTCTCGATTCATGTATTAAGATGGATTAATCCTCTTCATTATTTTATGATTTAGTGTAGGTTTCGGCTACATTCACTCTTTACTGTCATGCCTTTATTGTTCCTTGCCTTTATTTTCCTTTTAAATATTTATTATCTTTACATTTTCCCAAATTTGGTTATACCCTCTCTTTCTAATTATTTCTCTTGCTCTTCTACTTGTATATACATATATCGATCTATTCGATGTTTTTGTTCTCGTTGTAAAAAAACTTACTTGCTTGTAATCCCTTTTTCTTTGCTTCCTGTTCCATTATTGGAAATCTTTCGTTCATTTTTTTATATTATGAATTTTTGACAGTTAATTACTAGATTAACTATGATTTTTAATTATTGGTTTATAATCGTATTCTTTTTGTGCAATCGTTTGTATTACTCCGTTTGTTCAGTACTGTTATAAAAGTTTTCTGTTTGTCTGATAGATTTTGCTCTACATTTTAAATTAGGCGTAGTACTTAAGGAAGCATTAAGAAGGTATAAAATTAAAATATTCCAAAATTAAAATAGAAGGAAACTATACTTAGAAAAAAATAAAAATAAACTTTTTTTATTTTTTATTTATTGTTAAATTACTCCCAAATCTATGTACCAAGTTATTTTAATACTTTAAACGAAATAAATAATTAGAGATAGAAAGAAAGAAAGACAACCCAGAGCATTTTAAATTATTTACATAAAAAAAGGGTTTAAAGTAACATTTTTTGTATATGTCCTAATTAATTAATGTCTATCAAAAAAGAAAATTAAAAAAGAACGTTCGCTATGTGAAAAAAACATGCGAGCTTTAAAAATATTTTATAACGAAGAAATAAGGATATTTCTAAGTAATTATTAACATCGGGTTTCCCATTTTCATATGTGCGAACTATTTGGGCAAACTTATATAAAGGTGCTGTTAGCAGAAAGAGCCGCAAACGCAGGAATTTATAATACTAGAAGAAACATTTTCAACAAAGAGAATTCCCTAATCACTGAATACCGTTAAGAGGTTTGCAGTGTTGCCTCGACAGTCAGTAGTACCACCCCACAGTCAATAATCAACACAGCAGAAGATGAATGAAAACCGAAATTCAAGTATCTGTTGTTAGCCCAGAAGATATTGCACCAATAAGAAAGAGTTCAATCAGTAAAAACGAAAGACGTAAAGGCAGCGACTAAAAAGGGGGACACGGCAGAATTCTTCAGATGACGAAGTTTTTCCTGATCAAGAAACTTCTAATCAGGACGCTTAATGCCTATTTTTTGAAGAAAAGAAACAATCGAGGAGAAACTTGGATCATGTGTTTTTTATGTAACTGTTGGGTACATGAAGAGAGTGCCAGACCTGAGAAAAAACCGTATATTTGTGACTACTGCCGTTAGTGTTGAGTTTCGTTTTTTACTATTTATAAACATAAGTATTCCATATTAGGAATCCATTTTCGAAAATTCAAAAAAGGTTAATTTTAAGCTTCGAATTTTTTTTTGTAAGATGAACTATATATTGTTAACAACTGGACCTATATTTATACAGAAAATCTAAAATATATAATAAAATTTTATAATTTCTTGAAATTAAAATAAAATTATACCACATTATTCAACTTTATTCTACCAAAGAATTTTGGAGTTTGCAGCTTTCAATTACCGCTCCATCTAATCATATGATAGTCAATGTGGTAATTATTGGATTCATAAATAAATATAATAAGTACGGAAAAAATTATTTGGTATTAAAATTTGTATTTGATTAGTACGTAACAACCTAAAATAACAACAGCAAGAGAAGAAATTCCACATCGTAAATCTTCTAATTAAAGGGACAATAAAAGCTTTTTAAGTGCTTTAAATCCGGATATATTGAAACTCGCGGCTGCACATTTAAATTTTTGGCAACTCATATATCTAGTCCCGAATAACTCTGGACTAAACGATATACTACATGTGCTATATGTTGGAGGTTTGATGGTAAAATGTTTATGACTTGTCATCCAGTCAAACATGCGCAAATATATCCATAAAGAATGAAAATAAATCTATGGTAGGATAAATACACCGATGTACAGTACATGTAACAAATAAACACCTGATCTTCTATTACACAGGTAAGTAATGTAAGATAGAGTTTACATCACAATTAAGATAAATAGCTTAGAACGTAACTGAAAACGTAACAATTTCTAACATATCACTTGTTAAAGGGATAATATTCCCGAATTATGGATAAATACTAAAATCAATTTAAGGAATAAATAAATTTCGCTAAAATTGTTCACCCGTCCTATATACACGTTTTAGATTTTCTGAGCGGAAAGTTATTTTTTTGTCTCAACTCGAAACGGAAAGGATTTCCTATTATTTATGCACAATGTCCTAAAAATACTTGGTTGTCACAGAATTAATCGCTGACATCTTAAAAATTTCCCGCTTGTATTTTTCGCATCTACCGCTGTCTTCTGAATAATTTACTAGATTACTTTCGTACAGTCGAGCGCTTTCACTTTGTGATTTCGGTTGTTCTACTCACTAGTTACTAGTATGTAACTTTTCTTTTCTCCCCTGTAAATTACTGGGTATTGATTTTTCCATATTCTAACTTTAAAGTTAATTTTTTAAAGTTATTGCTTAAATACACACATACATACATGATGTTCTTCAAGGATCTATTTTGGGATGCTTATTGTTCGTAACCTATAAAAATGATTTTCCTTGCAATGCTAGTGACTCGAAAAATAATGATGTTGGTTGTATCAGCTCTGTTTCTAATAGATAGTAAAATACGTTCTATAAGGTTTGAGAATAGATATACTGATGGTTTGATGAGTGTAAATTTCTTTCTTCATCTTACGTGTTAATAAATCATAGGTAAATCAGTTTTAATCAAATTGAACAAAATCTTAAATTAAACAAAGAAATGAAAATTGAATGCAATCACATTTTTAAACTCGCGCAGTTCACACATATTAATATCAATGACTTTAGATAGTTATGGTATATATATATATATATATATATATATATATATATATATATACATAGGTGACCTCAACGATATGTTTGTTCTACTCAATGGTAATGGTAAATGATAAATGGTAAGTAAAAGCTATCTTGTTGATGCGATCACAAATTAGATACAGCGAAGTTAAGAGACTGAAATAAGAACAGTTTGTACGAGTACTTTGAATTGATATAATGTTTATAATTCTTATATAAGTGAGTGCTTTTGCTTGTTGTTTGAAATACTTTATAAGTAACTACTGAATATTTGCGTTTTTTGTTGATAATATTAGGTACATGCTCATTAAATATAACATATTTTAAAATGAATTACAGGTTGTATTAACATCAGTAGTATTATCTACAAAATCCAATCCATTTATTCCATAGAATTATAAAGGGCAAGAGAATTGGCCCTTCTGAAATTGTAACTTTTTATTGCTTTGAAATGGTGTTTCATCACGTTCAACCTCGTAGTGAAGATTACTTGCCACTGGATTCAAGATTCGCTCATGAATATTCACAATATTATTGCATTGCTGAAAGTAGCAAATATCGAATAAATTTTGAAAAATTGTGCCCTACAATTATGAGCCTCGGACAAAAAAAGCTGCAGTGTGTTTAGGAGAGCCAAAATATGAATTACTGAGTTATGTAATATACTCTTACAACCAACAGGATTAATAGATGACGAGTCGATTAAAATGTGTCCCAAATTTACATTTGCGGTACGTTGAGCATTAAATACCCGGAATAGAGCAATAACCTAAACAACGTGTAGAAGCTAGTTCAAATGTTTCGAAGGAAACAGAAAGTTTCATCACTTAAAAAGATAATAATGTTTATTGTTTTTTGCCATCTCAGGAGAGTATGGCGCAGTATTACTGTCAATGATATTCATCAAATCGCCATATTTGGTAAAGAAAAAATTCCGCTTGATCAGGGAAATAATTAATTTCAATTTGCAATTCATTGGACAAGTAAAAATGTCTACGTTACGAATTGCTCCTTCACGCTGTTTTACACAGGATTTACTTTCCAGTAATTTCCAGTCAATTTGAAAAAAATCGTTTGAAGAAAAAGATTTTCAAATAATGAAGTAGTGTCTGAAACTGATGCCTGTTTGACGGCTTTCAACAAATCTTATTAGAGGGTCTGTGTAAAGAGGCATGGAGACTTGCCCACTAAGTATATAGAAATGAAAAATGCTATCTCTTTAAACTAAATTTATAAGCATCATCTTGTAGAATATAGTGATGATTACCACTTGTTTAGTATTACCGTAAATGACGCAATATTCTAAATAACTTTTAAACCTCGATTTATGTTGTAACATTTCCTAAGACCTTTATGAACTGTATTTCGTAAAGAATATAATACATATGTACATATGTGTTAAAATGAAAATATGAAATACAAGTTCATTTCTATCTGAGTTAGCGAAATATTACGTAGTTTTGTTTGTCATACATATATCTACATATACATATATACATAAACAGCAAAGGACAACTAAGAGGACTGGTGTAAGTTCGAGAGACGTGCTATGAAGAATAAAACAAACCCTGAAAGTATTTGCTCTACAGTGAAATGAACATATGCTACGTAATCGTTCGGAACACATACACTCATGATATTGAGCTGAGTTGAATTAATATCAACGGTACGAGGTTGTCAAACACAGAAAGGACAGAAAAAGCATTTTAACTCAATGTTAAATTCTAAAGTTGATATGAGTGTGTGTTCAACTCAATATTGCTCTTTTCCATTGCGATTCAGAAAGTCATTCATTTAGCGCAAGTAATTAAAGATATGGAGGAAATAATGTTATGTATAAGGATATTGACTTGTTATTTATCAGCAGCGAGATCTATAAGAGTAACGCAATTGAATTAGAGCCAATATTTTGGAACTCATATATTTAGTTTTATAATCATTTAAATATATACGTGGGGTGTCTTTTAAGTTTCGCATATGGGACATAGAGGGCGTCACTAATCAAATGTCAGTACTAAGATTAACCTTAATCTTTAGTTATCCTAAATCCAAAGTTTCAGTGCGATACATGTAGTATTGTTGCTGGAAAGAACTGTCGAAATTGACAAGTTAGTTGAAAATGGAATTAAACCGATAACATTATCGCGGAATAATTTTTTATAATTTTCGAAGAAAATTATCTGAACAAGAATGTCTCGTCGAGTTGGTTTCTGTTTTCGGCAATGAAGCACCACGTCAATCAATAATTTCTTATTGCTATGGAGAATTCGAACGTGGACGGATTAGTCTTAGCGATGATCCAAGAGTAGATTTACCAAAAATTGCAGTCACTCAGGAAAACAGCCAGATTGAAGTATTATTGGGGATTTCGAAGACTTCAGTTCAAAAATTTTGCATAAACAATTGTGTGTAAAAAAATTAGTTTCCCATTGGACACCGCATCTGTTGACCGAAGAACAGAAAGCAGCTAAGAAGAATTGGTGTCAAAAAACTCTAGATCGCTTCAATGCCGAAAAGTTTAACAATTTGTACATTATCAGTGGTTATGATTCTTGGATTTACTCATACGAGCCAGAAAATAAACGCCACTCGTTTGTTTGGGTATTCCAAGATGAAGAAAAGCCGACAAAAGTCATCCGTTCTCGAAGTGTCTCCAAAAAGATGATCACGACATTTGTCTCGAAAGTAGGTAATGTAGCAGCAATTCGTCTACAAAGAATTGTTACGGCTGATTGGTATATAATCATTTGTCTGACGCAAATTAATGCTGAGCTTCGAAAAATCAAGCCCGGAAATCATCCTCCACCAAGACAATGCAAATTCGGACACGACGCGCAAGAAAATTGAATTTTTAACGCAACAAAACATCCAATTGTTGGATCATCCTCCGTACAATCCGGACTCAAGTCCTAATGATTTCAATATCTTTCCGAAAATCAAGAACGGACTGCGTAATCAAAGGTCCCAGTCATCAGAAAAAGCAGTCGATGCCTTCAAAAACGCAATTTTGACCGTACCAACAAACGACTGGAACAACTGCGTTCAGGGTTCATTCGAGCGCAAGCAAAAGCGCATTAATCTTCGTGGAGAATGCTTCGAAAAACAATAAGTCTTGAAAAGTTATCTACTGTTTTATTCCAGTTTTATATGCAAAACTTAAAAGACAACCCACGCAAATAAAACTTTTAAATATGTTTCCTTTTAATTCAACCTTAATACAATATAAAGTAGACTTTGGTTTAATTTAAACTTTATTTAAAGTACTTTTTATTGAAAATAAATTGAATGCTGTGGAAAGCGCTTTTACCTTTTACGCCATGGAGACTGGAAAACGTCTTTAATGACAAATATTATATTTATTTGAATTCATAATTTTGTAATTATCGTCAGGTAAAATCGTGATACTCTTTATATGTACATATTGATGTTACAAATGAATTGTCAAATTTTCTCTACTTAATGCATTAAATGCATGTAAATAATCCATCCAGAGTTTTGACGTCTGAGTGGTAGCGAAAAAATCATCCGTTTTCTCTGCAACAGACTGTGTGTTTATATATATATATATATTGAAAAATAGAAAAGTATTTTTGTCGTTGTCAGCACCTATCATCAGTGGAGCAATGTACAATATTATTATAGTGGCTTCTATATTAAATTACGTACAAGTTTTGTATGTTTAGTGTAATACTTTTTACTTGTTCGACAGAGATAAAACCGGCTTTTGTACTTTATACGACAATATAACTTTTATTTCGCAGTTGAAGAAACTTTGGTCTTTGTAGTACTTTTGCTGGTTTGTTCAGACACAAGGATCAATATTGTTTGATATAACCATAACTTCTGCAAAGTGAGTTGCCTTTCAAGGGCTTTATATATTAGTCAAGCGAGGGACAGGAAATGGTTGATGAAAAACAAAAACTGGAGTTTTCGTTATTTGATTTATATGAAATTTTCAAGATCATTAATTTAGTATTTATTAATAAAACTTTCAACGTTAATATTAGAAAACAATTCGTGCCAAAGACTTTAATTAAGGGTAAGAAACTTCAATGTAAATTGCGTTTGACAATTAATCTTGCTTTGATAGTTTATGGTAAGTGAAAATGAATGTTTTCGTTTGCCGCATGTGTGCTGGAGTAGGGTTTTTATTTTCGAATTCTATGCAGCTGCCTAGTTGAATCTAAATCCACCAAAATGATTTATGTCTTTAAAGTATTTTGTGCAGTAGTGAGCTATATCTTCTTGAACTACAGTATTTTTATCGACAGCAAACGTGATGGAATTGTACATAATAAGATTAAAATTGACATTAAATTTTTTCACCATGGTAAAGTATACATACGCATGTTCATGGGTATTTTATAGAATCCCAAATTATTTTACAAATATTATTCTTTTTTAAATGAATTCGGTACGTGCCTTTAGATTCACACTGAATTTTTTAAACACAAACAACTGAAAGGGTAAATAACTTTGCAGAAATCTATTAAACCCTTAACATAAAATGTTTGTATGAGCTATAACACTGGCTTATATATTTCAACTTTTGGTTTTGCCATTAAGTGACGTATATTAGTTTTTATAGGGAACAGAAACATTTATTTTAACAAGAGCTAGATGGTGAAGATAGCTCTAATTTAATTTGAATTTTAATCAAGAGATTCTTTGTTCATAGCATACTTAAATTGATATTTTAAATTCTTTCAATTAGAAATATGTGACGACATATTGCATAATTTCTTATAAATAACGTCTACAGCCTTCCTTTTTAACGTCCAACAGTAACCTGTTAATATTACAGGATTCCATTTGCCCTGATACCGTTTTTCTATTTCCAAAATGTCTTGGTGGAAGTTCTCACCGTTCTCATCAGTAACGTCACCCATATTTTCCGGACGAACGTCCAAGTGAGAATATAAGCTACCTCAAATAATTTAATCTAATGCCTACAACTTACGAAGGGAAACTAAAGGAGTATTTAGAGCTATCTGTAAGACGCGAAACGCATAAAATTCCAACCATTTATCTTTTGCTTTTCAAAACGAATGGAATACAATAAGAACTTGTGGATAAAATAATGAAATCCAGGAATACTAATACGAGGGTGGTTCCATAAGCACCCTGCCTGACCTGGTGATGGAGATAGTTGTTTGAAAAATATGATTATATGTATTAGAAAATGCACAATCTACGAAGCATATGTTTCAAGTTTGAAGACGCCACGTTGTTTAGTATTTGTTTGGCAGCCATCAATAATGAATGTTTTCAGTGAATTTGTAAGAATGAAGAAAATTGGTAATCGTTACGTGATAGAAATACTTTTAGTTGAAAGGCCTCAGCCCAACCGATATAAAACCTGAACTGGATTCTACTCTGGGTAAGTTTGCTCCTTCGTTTACAACAGTGAAATATTGGGTAGCAGAGTTTAAACGAGCATTGCAGTGGTCTACCAAATGAGGTGACGACCCCAGAAATGGTGAAGAAAATCCACTAAACGTTACTGGATGATCGTCGACTGAAAGCGCACGAGCTAGCAGACAAAGTAGGCATTTCAAAAAGTGCGATACATCGCATACTATCTGAAAATTTGGACATGAGAAAGCTGTGTGCAAGATGGGTGCCGCGTCTGCTCACATTCGAGCAAAAACAGTGTCGTGAAGATGTTTTAATTGAGTGTTTAGAGAAGTTTCATAGAAACAAAGCAGAATTTTTGCGCCGTTTCTTAACCAAGGATGAAACACGGGTCCATAACTTCACACCCGAGACAAAAGAATAATCAAAACAATGGATTGAAAAGGGAGAACCGGCTCCAAAGAAGGCGAAGACTGTTTCATCTGCAGACAAGGTCCTAGCATCGGTTTTTTGGGATGCGCGTGGAATAATTTTCATTGACTATCTTGAAAAAGGAAAAACTATCAACGGAAAGTATTATGCAAACTTATTGCAATGTTTGAGTGAAGAAATCAAGCAGAAACGGCTGCATTTGGCTAAGAGGAAAGTGTTGTTTCATCAAGAAAATGCACCAGCTCACAAATCCGTTATTGCAATGACCAAAATTAATGAATTTTAAGTTTGATTTGCTACCTTATGCACCCTATTCGCCAGATTTAGCCCTCTCAAATTGTTTTTTGTTCCCAAACTTGAAAAAATGACTCCGTGGTCAAAGATTTTTCAACGACAAAAAAGTGATGTCGGCAGTTAATGGCTATTTTGAAGAGCCCGACAGTACTTATTATAAAAAGGTATCGAACTTATTGAATATCGCTGGGAAAAATGTATAGAGCGGAAAGGAGATTGTGTTGAAAAATAACTATATTTCTTTCCAAAATTTTTGCGTTTTCTTTGTTGGAACCACCCTCACATGTACATTTTAAGGAATATATTGCAGCCGAAGTTTTGAATTTAAATTCTGAATGCTAAATTATTTTGTTAAAATGTAATGGATTGTTATAATGGGTATTCGAAGTTATATCGGAGAAACCACGATTAGACAAATTTTGAAGAGTTTGGTTCGCCATTGAAAAATAGTAGTGATATAATTCCTACAAAAGGAACACTAGTCGTCTGTCAGTCATCTGAGACTTTTAATCGTGAAGTAATAGACTTAGTAAACAAAAGTTTAAAATATTGGTTGTCAAGCCGTGATACTCCTACCGAGGAGGTGATGGCAAACATTGAAATGTCAATCAAGAATTTTGAATTAGTTTAAAAAATCTACATTAGAGAGGCTCGTATAATTCGATTAACGGAGTTTATAGCTGCACAAATAAAACCAGTTTAATAATGAGTGAAACTCGATCAAATGTCTTCGATTGAAATACTGTTTTTACTAAAAACCAGATAAAGGATAAGTAACTTAATTTCAGAAGATCCGTATGTTGAATCTAAGAGAAATTCGTTACCTAAATGGTCGGGGCACTAAAAACTACTTTAGAAATGTCCAAGGTCAATAGCTGCTAACCAGAATTATAAATTAAGAGTGAGTAATCCGATGAATCCGAAAATGTATTGTTTATGTAAGATATACAAACTAGGTAATTTGTTGAGACTAATTGTTTCAGAGATTAATTCACTCACTTATTTGATTTCAAAATGGTTAGTAAATGAATACAAAAACTTGCCCGAAAAACTTGAAAGTTTGTCAGTTGCTAATTCAGTGGATTTTAATAAAATAATTAAAGATTGTAAATTGGAAGATGGGGAAATTTTAGTGTCATTCGACGTAACATTATTGTTTCTTTCGGTACCTATTCCAGGAATTTTAAACTAATTAGAAGATAAGATCGAACCAGAAAAAGTAAATGAATATTTGCCATTAATAACCCTATGTACGACTCAAAATTGCTTCCAATTCGAAGTTAAATTCTATGAATAGAAGGAATAGCTATAGGTCTGTATCTATTTATAGCAGATTTATTCATGACTCATTTTGAAGTTGAATTTAAATATAACGCCAAATATTATATCGACTGGGTATGTACATGATATTTTCGCTTTTTTTGACACAAACAAATACAAATGTAATGAAAATTATATTATTTTCTGCTATTCCATCGTTAATTAAATTCACAGAAATTAATTAAAAAATTCTGCGCTTATAGATAATTATTGACATCATAATAACCTGACTGCGGGTTTTATATAAATATTATTATAGATCTGTTCCATAATGCGATTTATGGCGTGTTAAAGGACTCGAAGTTACACTGCCTGGTGGCTTAATTGGCAGAGCAGTCTTTTAGAAAATGGCAGATAGAGGTTCGAGTCCTTCTCCAGCGCCGAAAATTTTAATTAATTAATTTCCGTGTATTTAATTGACGATGGAATAGCAGAAAATACTATAATTTTCATTAAAATTTATTTATATATAATTTATATATAATTATTGACATCAAATACAAATGTAACTTACAATTAAACGATTCCCTAGATATCCTAGTTACTAGAAATAATCTTAAAATACAAATTGACATTTTTTGAAAAGAAACCAATGTTAACATGTTTGTCAAGGCTGATTCAAAACATAGCATGCAGCAAAAGATGGCTTCTTTCAATTTTCCTATGAATCGTTTGCTGAATATTCCATTAACAAAAGTAAGATACGAAAGAGAATAAAATTTTATTAGGAACATTGCAAGATACAATGGTTTTGATTTGGAAATAATCGCTAGATAAATTAGAAAAGCTAACTTAAAAAAGACAATCCGAAATACCACTTATTTGTCACCTCAAGACATGCAATTTATATGTTTACTCTTTCTCCCAGTGAAATTTAAATAGGGCTTTTAAAAAACATAGAAGTTATATTTCAGCCCAGAAACTCTTTTAAATCCCTCTTTGGAAATACGAAAAATAAAGCCGAGTTAAATCAGAAATAAAATAACCAAATAAAACGCCGAGATTGTAACAAATAATACATCGGTCAAATTAAACGCTCGATGGTAACCCGGTATAAAAACGTAGCGCGCACATCAAGTTTAATCGGCCTGAGAAACCCAGTTTAGCGAAACACGTGTTAGTAAATAATCATAGTGTAACCGCGGATTGTTTACATTTTATCAAAAATATAAATAAATAAAGTGATAGTTATGAGGGCATATTTTTCGTGAAAAATAAAAACCATGTGCTAAACACTGATAAAGAAGCGATAATGTATTCTTGCTTCTTTGTGTTCATGAAAGACACGACCGTAAAAAAGGTCCATAAGTGGAAGCGGAGGTGTACTTTAGTATAAGTATCAGTTTTAAGATCAGGAATTATTAACTCATGACGTAGTATAAACACGATTATTCAGTAAGTATTATATGATGTCAAGGTTAGGTTTGGCCGCTTTACGTCAAATTTTCTTTTACTTTAAGACAAATTTTCTAATGTGGCGTTATATCTCTGAAAAAATTGAACATAGGTAAACGAAAACAGTAGAGATAAATTGGCTACGATATTTTCGAAGGTTTTGTACTATCAACATTCCAGAATCATGATATTAATAACATTGTTTTTACGAAAGAAGGTCGTCTACCTCACATAGACAGACACTACTACCAACACATTTGGAGAGCGTGTAATTGAGTCTTTCTAGATTTATAGATCACCAGACATGAATACACTTGACTATTGATTATGGGGTTACCCCAAAGTATTTTAAGTAGATCTACTACTCTTAAGTGACTGTAACAAACTATGTCATTGGAAACATTCAGGGAAACTAACACCGTTCATATTTTAGAAGACCGACTATTATTCATTGAATATCATATATCAATTTTCCTTGTTTCGTCTTTTAAAAGTAAATCCCCATTTCTTTATGAACAATTTGGTGTCTTTGTTTTTTATAGAATCTTAAAATTTGGAGAATTTCCCTATATATGCACATACAATTTGTTTTTATTTAATTTAACTAGGCGCCTTATACAATAATTTAAATATATGTGTTTATTAAGAAACTCGACAATATTAATGAAGTTAGTCATGTTAAATTAATTTATTCAAAGTTGTTCTCTTTAATTTTGTCCGTATTTTAATCCCATTCCAGCAAAAGACTTTATTATGACAGACTTAAACCAATGTATTACAATTTGTATATAGGAATCATACACTTGTCTTTGTTATATAAACTTTATCCCTTAAATAAGATATAATTTAATTTTAGCATTAGCTAGGCTTATATGTTATAAAGTAAAGTAAGGAATGTATTGTACGGAGAATAACTTGCAAAGACTGTAGTGAGAGAAATAGAAAGTTTACTGTTGCTGTATGTATTAGGGGTATTAGCTCAAATAGAAAACTTTTAAAGGTAAAATTTCGTTATGAAATAAAAACACTGAAGATTTCAAATATTGGATTTTTATTAAGCAATTGAAATTCCTCTTATGTCGTTTCCATTGAAAAATGAGAAAAAAAATGAAAAAGGGTTTGGGTATGATTTTCTGAAATATCCTTTCGCTGTATATAAAGACCATGCGGGAAATACTGTGAAAGATGATTGAAATTTTATAGGAATATATAGTACATAGATTTCGTAGCGTCAATAATGGAGATAGTATTAGTTGAACAATACAAATACTAGTGATTCTCTCCGTTAATCAGAGATTTTTGGTGTCACTCCTCCTAAATTGTGGTCGAGAAATGAATTAGGAATAAAGCTCATTAAATTCTGTGTTAAAAATGTCAAAAGTGATACCAAAACGACGCAATATTTTAAATTTCTTGTATAAATGACACTAAAGGCTTAGAGGAGGCAGAGACCGTGTGTGTGTTAAATTTTCTGGTCGATCAATCGAAAAGATCATCGAAGAAAATATCAAGGTGTATGGTTTCGTAAAAATTTCGTCAATCTTCAATAGTATTCATATATGTGGAACTTGGAATATCCTAAACAATAATTTATTGCATTTTAATCGAAAACCGTAATCTAGATTCACACCAGTTGACATATATAAAAAAATTATATCGGATTTGGCATTGGAAAGACCACTAGAGAAAATTAAATAACCTGTTATAGTCATTATTTCCATCTCTATATACTTAAAATATCATTTTATTTTGCGCATCTTGTATAATATACGCCATCTGACTTCATTACTGTTAACCTTGTTTATATTTTCTATTCGATTTTCTGTTTCGCTAGAATTGTTTAAAAGATTTATCTAGTTTAATATTAGCGCCTTGTGTTATCCTTTTCTAGAACCATACTTTCATATATACATATATACCCCTGGTTTACATTGATGTTGATACGTTAGTAATTTTATTCGTCCTTTAGCATCGACGTGACGTAAATGTTGTCGGGTTCCTCCAATTCATTGCACTCCCGTCTAATGATTCAAGTGATCTGTGTTGACCTGAACTCAGTGTTAACGATTATTTCGAGATTTTGACCTTTACAGATTCTGTAAAATTGAGATAGTTTCGTTTTGTTGTTTACCATTTTATTTGAGCAGTGTTTACTTGATTACCATTTTATTTAAGCTAAAGAACTTTTTATCATCACGACTCTGTAGTGACCCGCTTAACATCTGAGGCAGGTTTTGTATTTTTTCTGCTGTAATTTTGCTCATACGTATTCTTTGCCTTTTTATTTAAGATCTTATTCTTAGGCTTAATGTTAGTCGTAATTATTTATTTTATTATTTTCTTTCTTATTAATATAGGACTAGCATACTCTTTCTTGTCTTTTTATGCTGATTATCTTTGAAGACTAGAGAACCTTATAAGCTAATATTTCTATAACAATCGTTTGTCGGTAGATGACTTTATACTTTAAATGCGGACCGGAGATCACAATAATTAAATCTACGTAGAGAGAAGAACCACCTTGATATCGACGGAACCTGTTCTTCGTTTTATTTCAATACTTTTTCACTATTCCCGTGGTTCAACATTTTAATCAATCCGTATCCAAGAGTAATTTAGAATTCGTGATCTCAAATTTGAGTTTATTTCATGTCAGATTAGATTTAACTTTTATTATTTTCATTAACTAATATTGTTAAACTTTAAACACTTAACTATTACCTTTCTTTTTACTTTTCTACTCCCCTTTTTGTATTATGTTAATTACGGTATTGTTCTGTACTCTTCGAAGTAGTTTTAGAAGTCTGTAAATATATACACTTTTATCATTTGAAAGATGAATATTAGGTTTTAGTAATATTAATTTGTAATAATGTGTTTATTTATCCTTGTCATATTTTTACTTACAATATCTTTCTTTATTATATGCAATATTATCCAAAATTTTATTACGACTTTATGTAAGACTTAAGAATGTTTGTGGACAATCCAAATTGAATTTAACAAGTGCTTATCAAAATAATTAATTTTGTTATAATTTTTGAACTTCCTGAATTGTTCTTTTCATTACTATTGGTCGTTTATTATTTTGTGTTGATGGGCAGCTCCAGGTAAAGGAAATACCAAACAAATCGTTTAGAAAAATCAAAAATCAAAACATTACCGAGTATTATTCTCTTGTATTGAAATAGCACCGTATTTAATGTGCTTCACCAGAATATCGACAACCTGGCTGTCGGCGATTGTTACGCGATAAGCAAGCCTCTTGTATATTATCGAGCATTACTGATTTTTGTGCCAACAATATACTTTTATTACTAGGATAAATATTACTTCTGTCTTATTTTTTTTTCTATAGTGCAAGAACATAATTGTTGTTATCCTTTCTGACCGCAAGCAACCATCTGCATGACTTATTCCGTTATTAGATGTCAAAAACGTTGTCACAAAAATTTACATATTTCAAACATTGAGATAATGTTTGGGTACGATACCGTTATAAAATATAGAGCGCGATCTTACAGAGAAGAGAGTAAGAGTGGAAAAACAAAAAAAGGCCAACGTGCTTCTGTACTTTATTATAGTAACCTATCTGCAATATTATTTTGCATCGTCAATAACTTTTTCCAAGTTTGGTTGTCTTATTTACTGCAGGTGAGTTTCTGTTTCCTTGATATCACGCGGAAACTTTTTTTCGTTTAATTTTATATTCCAGTTTTCATTTTATAGCTTTCCTACGTAAATAATCCATTTATAATTTATTTTTTAATCCACATATTCAGAGTGGAGAACTAATTACAGCATGGTTTGGATACACCAAACCATGCTGTAATCAGTTTTTCTTATCGCGTTAACAAATTTTATTCCTGGAATAAGATTTTCTATTACTTTTCTATATTTAGAGACATTTGATAGTGCCTATACTGTCCCCTCTCTATATAAGTTCCAAAGCTATAAAAATTTAAAATTTCAACCTAAATTCTTTACTAGTTAAGGTGCTTTACGAGGGAGCGTTTTTATATTCGCGGAATGAGCGGGTTGTAGAGGGGTGAGTAGGCGCATTGGGGGCGTGGCCTGTGCAGAATGATTAGTATAAATACGAAGTTTCATTGTTATTAGACAGTTAGTCTTTGAGCTATCGTCAACCAAGTAACATAATCAGGAGTGAAAAGTGAAATATGGAAAAAATCGAATATCGTGCCGTTATAAAGTTCCTTACCAGGCAAGGAAAATCAGTCGCGACCATAATGAATGAGATGTCATTGGTTTACGGCGACTCTTGTCCAGGAAAAACCATGGTGTACAAATGGCATAGTTTATTTAAACAAGGAAGGGAATCCTTTGAAGACGACCCGAGGCCGGGCAGGAGCATTGAGGTGACCACGCCAGCACTTATCCAAAAAGTTGAACAAATTGTACTCGAAGATGCTCGACTAAAGAAGAAACAACTCGCAGAAATGGTTGGAGTATCCGATACAACAATTTTTAAAATCCTACACGATCATCTCGGCATGTCTAAGGTCAGCGCAAGATGGGTGCCGAGAATGCTCACGCCGCCGCAAAAACAACAGCGCGTAGAGTGTTCGCGTGCATTTTTGGACCTCTGTAATGAAGACAAGGATGATGTATTGAGTGGAATTGTTACTGGAGACGAAACTTGGGTTCATCATTATGAATCTGAGTCCAAACAAGACTCCATGCAGTGGCATAAAAAGGGCACAGCACCTCCCAAGAAATTTAAAGTGTCACAATCAGCTGGAAAACTCATGGCAACGGTATTTTGGGACGCGGAAGGAATATTGTTCATTGATTATAAAGATAAAGGTGTTTCTATAACCGGAGAATATTACGCTTTAATATTAGAGCGACTAAAAGAAGCCATTAAAGAGAAAAGACGGGGAAAATTGACAAAAGGTGTTCTGCTTTTGCACGACAACGCGCCCGTTCACAAGAGCCGCGTTGCGTTAGCTGCCCTGCATAAGGTGGGCTTCGAAATTGTGAATCACCCACCCTACAGCCCAGACCTGGCCTCGAGTGATTATTACCTGTTTTCGAAAATGAAAAAAGAGCTGCGGGGTAAAAAATTTACTGCCGATGATGAAGTCAAGGAGGCAGTTTCGGCGTATTTTGCAGATAAAGAGAAATCATTTTTTTATGAGGGTATAAATAAATTAATTGAAAGATGTGAAAAATGTATCCGTCTTGCAGGTGAATATATTGAAAAAGAAAAATAATTTGGTTTTTTTATTTCCACCCCTTGTCCCCCATTCCGCGAATATAAAAACGCTCCCTCGTAGTGTACTCATAATTCTATATACTAGTCATCCTGGAATAAATAGCACATCCTTAAAATTTATATATAATATTGTATTCTTTCGTATACAGTTACCACTTATAGTTAGATGGAGCCTAACTGTAAGGGGTAACTATAGGTAGAGATTAAATTTTTGGACTAGTTTAGAGTTCGGAGCTTGCTTAGTTTGCATTGCAAACTTCCTTGATCTTTCGTAGTAGGTCTTCGTGCAAACCAAGATCTTTAGATCATGGTACTGTGACACACATTGTCTTCAATTCTAGAAAATTAATATTTATGTTTGCTTCGGTCGATATCAATCGTAAATCAATAGTCCACACACTATTAATTGGGCACAAAGTCTTTTTCTATTTCGTAACTTAATCTTAATCCAGATCGTTTTCTTAGTTTTTTTAAACTATCTACTTAATATATTCTCCATTAATTCCTTTCTATCTCGTTTCTTAAAAATGATATACCGAAGTTTATCATTCTTTATTATTTTAGCTTGAAAATCGTGTGAATTAAGACTCTTTGTTGAATATTCTCGACTCTGCTCTTATATACATATTTTTCATTTCGGGATTTTTCTTTCAATTTTCGTTGACACTTTGACATCTTCTAAGCTTATTAGTAATTTCTTGTATAATAGTTATGTCTCCAGATATCGATTAAGATTAAATTATCAATTTTTTCATTAGCATAGTTCTTCTTTAAGTTCTCCATATTTACCCTGATTTATCATGTTGTAATTTGAATACGTTTGTTTCTGTTGCTCTCTACTTTTCTGTTTTTTATTGGATATGGTCCTTCATTCAGAGCAAGGCATTTGTAAAATATAACACAGATGTCGCGAGAAATTTAAGATCATTTTTAGTTTGGCGTAAATTGTAGTTGATACCATTATTTACGTAGTGATGGAACACATCCACTCTGTTGAACCCAATTTTCTATGATTTTTTCACATAAATTGCTTCAAATGTTAGCAATGAACGTTTAATATTGTGTAATATTTTGGTTTGTTGGAAAGATTTAGTAACTCAACATAACCTCCCAAAAAGAAGACTAGAGGTGTTAAACTGCATGAGCATGTAGTTTAATTAACTGGTCCATTTCTGGAAATAATCAACTCACTAAACTGTCTTGTTGAAACCACATGTCGCCGAGAGTATCCAATTCAGAACGCAAAAATTCAGGCAACATCCACCTGAAGTGGATGTTCTCGACTTGGACGACACATGGTGTCTATTCACGGTAACAGTGTGACCAGCATCTTTGAAAAAAATAAAATCCATTGACTTCGCCAGTAGGGAATGCCTCCTAGACAGTTAGTTTAAGTGAATATAATATTTTTTTATGCATTAGTTTTAGCTGATATGCAAAACCATTAACTAAAAAGTGAACTGTTATTGTAAATGATTTTTTCATGGAATTCAAGATTATTTTCATGTATCTCTAAAGCCCTATTATTGAATCTGAGATATCATAAATTATCGTGTGGTTAGAGTTCTTGATTTAAAATAGTTTCGTAAGCACCTAGGTCAAGACATTTTTTGCAAAATTCGCCACGAACTAGTGTTTGAAATCCTCAACCCTGAAATCGACTGGAAATTAACACATTTGACGTACAGACACAATATTCTCTTTCCTCTTTATTTATTTCTTTGACTCACTTGCACGGGAACGTTATGCGATGACTGTGTTGATTCGAATTTTTGTACAGCATTTAATCGTTCTTCGATTTGCACGATTATAACGACCAACAATTGATGTTAATACGCGTAAATTATTGCGCGACTGAATATGAAATTTGTTAAAATATCTGTTGTTGAAGCATGGATCGTTGCACGAAGAAATGGTATTCACACACGAGCACAAATTTGAAAAACATAAATTCAGCAGAGCTGCCACCTGAACGAAATTTCAATTCACAAATACGTCGTTCTCAATGAAAAACATCTTATTACTTTTGTCTCATCGATATGTTTTTAAAAATATTCCTTCCAATTCTTATCTAACAGGGAATATTCAAATATATTTATGTAAGATAAAAATATTATTACAAAGTTTAAAATGTGCGCAAAAAACTTCTAAAATTAATAATAATGTAGAAGTTATTATTTCGATATATGTGAGTGTACTATTTAAAGCGTTTATTGGAAGGAAATGTCGCTAATACGAAAACGTCTTTTATTTGGAGTAAGCAAAGGAGATCGAAGGCGTATAAGAGACACTAAAAGCGGATCCTGTAGTGTTGTAGAAATAGACTCAGCTGTATTACTTGATCTATCAATACGGAGTAAAGCCGTGAACTAAACCAGGATATTTATAGCAAGAAAGGGTATTACGTGTAGGGACAGCTGTCACGATGCATTTGGATACGATAAATTTTGACTCCAGGTCGATACATACACCCTTTTCGATGTTCGTGGGAAGACATTCAAGTATACATATTTGATGTTTCTATCTAGGAATGCATACGAAATAAGAACTTATTTTAGAGGGCATACGAGGTAGTGTTGGCGCAGCGATTGTTCAGTTAGCAGTGCGTGCTTCGAAGAAGTACATGGGCTTTCTTAGCAGGTAATAAATATATAATAAATAAACATTTACCCCTTTAAGTCGTGTTTTTAGAATATAGATGAGCAAAATGGATAAAATCGATTAAATATTTATAGCATTAGGTACGTTTCAACAATTTGGTCATGTAATCGAGTCCTTCCTGAGGAATAAACTTTCTTAAATGCAAAGGACGGCTGAAATCTGAATTTTTTATAGATACACTATCTACTGTCCACTATTTGCATTACCCCTGCTAATGATAACGAAGAATTTTGTAGTTTTCCAAGTGCTGCAACTAGTCCATTGTAATTATTATATTATGAATAGTTTCTATATTTGCCGTAAGTTGAATATCTTCGAATTTGTTTCGACTTTCTTTGGTGACGATCGCTTCGTTTGAACTAAATTGGGACACTATTAACTTAACTTGTTAGATGTGGTGAAAGTAGTAAAACACTTTCCATGTTCCAGAACGTGTAAGAATCTGTGAAGATTGTGTGTACGTTTTGGAGATATGTTCTTGTATTCGCTAGTAAACCATCTACTTTTCGATAAGACAGTCGAATAGTTTATGCCACAATATATAAAGCTTAGTTTTTATACAACAGGTAATAAATCACCACAATTTTGTTTAAGAGATTGGCCAGCAGAAAATATGTTTGCGGTACCATTGTCATAAATATTAAGAGCTGCTTTTTTGATATTTGAGATTTTTCATTGCATTAAGCACCTCCTTTACAAATAATGACTTCGGCAGTAAATTTTTCTAGTCTTTTACTAGCTAATAAAGTTGAAATTGACGATTTAAGTGATTCCATTATATACACAATGGCATTAAGAAAAGATTTTTTTTGACAACCAGTTAACTCATTCACACGTAACCAGAGTTTTTTTGTTTTTTAAGTCTGATTGAACGCTGTTTTCAATTTCATCGCGCAATGATGTTACATTATTTCATTAAGTTGTTTGACTAGGTAGTTTCTATTTTGAGTACTTATTAAAGAAAGAGCAAAATGATTTATTATCTAATAAATTAATTGACATATTATACGCAATCAAAATTAATCCTAAATCTAATGGCTACTATGATTATTGGTTATTCAACTCAACGGCATTTCTTTATTTTGTATTCTGCACAGGCCACTTTTCTTTCGTTCAAATTTATTCCGAAAGGCGAAAGCTTTTTCACTAACTTCAAACATTATTTTAGCTTTAAAAACGTATTTAATCTAAAACTGTAAACCAATGATAGCTTATTCAATGATCGTAATTGTTACATATTTAAATTGAATCGTACAAGATTCCTAAAACAATAAATACGTTCATACAAACTAGGTATATTCTCGCTCCGAAAAACGACAGCTGACTGACGATGCCTCGACTATAACATCTGTTAAATTCCTTTCTTACTCAAAAAGAAGATAATTAAATGTCAAATTATAACTGGTTTAAATTAGAAACACTTGGTTTTTAATTGTTTAAATTTGAAGGCCGCCTCTTTGAAATAATTTCTATTTAGAATAACAATAGGTAGGTTCTATTACATAGCGAGATCCTACGCAGGCTTATTTAGCTGTGCAGGTTTAGGTATTTAAATTATAGCTTCTTTAAGCTGAAGATATATCATTAAATTTAGATTATGAACAGCTTAATGTCATTATTATTGAAAGGCCACTAGCATATCGTACCATTATTATTGTCTGCTTACAAAACTAATATTACTAATATAATAATAAACTGACTATTTTAACATTCGAATTAAGTTAATGTTAATATTATACTTATACCTATTTTTTCTTTAATATGTTGGTTCAATCCAATATCTAACTTTAAATTGTATTCTTTCGTGTTTGGGTTTTTCGGACAATAGGCTACAATGAAACACTTAGTTCATATTAATGACGTTTCGGGGGGTTTTCTCTTTTCTCAAGTTATTTATTTGTTTTTCTTTTTCTCTTTTATAACTCATAATATATCGGGTCTTATGTATCACTTTATTTAATCTTTTTAAAAATATGTTAATATTTGTGAGTATGTATATTTTTTGAATCTAAAATGCTTGTGATTTATAAACTTACAATTTTCAATAGGAAAAAATGTAAATACGTAATTATAAATATTAATATATTTCTAAAAAATAACAGTCTATCAAATAAAAATGTATGTAAGATCGATGCATTGTTGGTTGAAGGAAAAAAAAAGAAAAACAATAAAATCAATAATTTGAAAAAGAGAACGAAAATCCTTCAAAATGTCTTTAATATAAACTAAGTATCTTATCATCACTTATTGGTGAGTTTTAGAATAGCAAAAGATACATATTAGAGGCAAAAACTTAATAAGATATTATACAAACGAGAAAATTTAAACGAAACCAAGTAGAATGAAGAAAAGTTAAAAATTGTTGAGCGATATCTTATCCTGTGTAAAAGCAATAAAGTTTCAACAAATATTCTAGATTAAAAGTAAGAGATTATATTTTTAACCACTTTTAGAACTGTTTATGAAACCCTTCGCGTTTGACTTCTAATGTAGTGATTGATACTGACTCCAGAAAATTAATGGGAAGCACACCCTTTTGGTCCCAGAATACGGTTGCCATACTTTTCCTTTGAAACGGTATTCGTTTGGATTTGATCCCTCTAGGTGAGCCAATGTGTAGAGTGTTGTTTCATTTCAGTACTGACATACGAAATTAATGTCACGATATAAGTGGCTGAGAAAAGTAAAGTTCATATTGTTGAGTTGCTTCTTAAATATATTATCATCCTAATAGACTTTTTGTCCCTCGATAGTTCTTTTCGCAGTATCTCAGAAAGGATTCAGACCTATGAAAGTCATTGAAGAGGTTTGTCGAATTAATTCGTGGAGTTTCCTAAACCAGTTCGTTCTTTATCCTTCCTGCTCTGGAACCCATGCTATTGTCACCTTTCTTCAGCTACCAAGATCATTTATATCACGCACATAGTCTCATACAAACTTCGATCTCACCTGGAACCCATGTTATTGTCACCTTTCTGTAGCTACCGATATCATTCATAGCACGCACATAGTCTTATACAAACTTGGATCTCACCTGCATCAACCCTTGTGTCTTTAGCACTGCTTGTCTGTCCGAAAATTGTTACTGTGTGACTTGTTACATTCTGCTTATTAATTTCTCCGACGTAGTGATGTAATTTCGGTTACTTCCGCTTAGAATACCATAGTATCTCTACTTAGGTTTATCTGGATCGACATCTCGTCATTAAGTTCGTAAATTCCGATCCAGATTCTTTGTTCTATTTTAGAGCCGCCTGTGTATCAGGCAGGTTCTGCTACTGTAGCTTTTTTATTAAAGTTGAAATTCTGAACTATGGCATCACTCGACTTATCTGTACAGGAAGCTTATGCCTAATAGAAGCTTTGACTGCAGATTAACATTTCCAAGCTTTAAAAACCCTTAGTAAAATTGAATTGGATTTTGTTTTTGTTGTAGTTAGTTTTTATTTAGGTTTCTTAAGCATTTATTTCATATTGTTTTGCAATAGATTCGTGATGTAATGGTTGTCCAGCTTCCAGAAAATTAACCAAAAGCATAGCCTTTTGTTCCCAGAATACAGTTGCCGTGATTTTCCTTTGAGACTGAATTTGTTTAAATTTGTTCGGTTTAGGTGAGCCAGAATGACGATGATGATTGTTGTTTCATCTCAGCACTGACGTACAAAATTCACGTTTCATCACCAGTAGCGATATGGGAAAAAATCGGTTGAGAAAAGCACATGAAGATGTCACTTTGTGGTCTTTCTGAACATCTGCGAGCATCTTCGGTACTTACCCCACACACAGTTTCCTTTAGCTTTTTTTTGTCCTAGCAACTTTTGGAAATTCAAGAGAAGTTTTGAATACAACAATCAACTAACAGAAATTTGAAGGTTGCATTCTTAATAAACCAGTTAATGCTACTACGCACCCTCAAACTATTCAATATTGTCAATCGCTTAATTCAATCGTTAATTTTGAACAGCACCTTGTATAATGTGTAGATCCGATGCTCATTTTAATGAGAATTTGTTTTTCAATCCACTGTATTACAAACTGCGATGTATTTTTGCGTGACCTAATTATTTTTCCCTGCTCTCAGTTCTCCCTAGTTCTTTCTTTTCAAATCCCTGCTCTAGTGGCTCGTATGTCTTCCATTATTTGATTTTGTTATCTAATTTTGGATTTAGTTAGTCCTCTTTCTAGAATATTCATTTAAAAGGATTTTATAATTTATTTTTAAATGTCTAAATTAAATTCCAAGGCTTTAATTTAATATTTTTTAAAGAATAGGATTTCCAGTTATCTAAAAAATTATTCAGTATCTAACATTACAGTGCAGTGTATTATAAAGAAAAGTTCGCAACGCACATACACCTTTCATCATTTTATTATATATTTAGCAAATTTCCAAAGTGGTAGACCAATTTTAAATACCAAATTAACAGGAAAGCCTAGATCTGTTTAAAATTGTTAAATTAAGGAAAAGTTTCGCCTAAATTTTGTTAATGACACTAAAGGAGCTCCCGATTAATTTTGAACTGTGCTTCGTTTATGTCTATGGATACTGATATTTTGTGAGGCAAAGATGTATAGAGTTAGTACACAAAAGAAAATTGTATAACATAACTTTTACGATATTTAGAGTTGAGGTAAAAAGCGGTATTCCCTAGGTACATTAAAGCAATTACGTTGATGACATTATTGAAGATAGCATTTATTTATTATAGCTTTTGCAATGATTTAAATTATTACCCTGTAAAATATATTCTTCTGTTTTAAATTCACTTGGCATGTTAATTGTCAATATGCATGTGTTCATTTTTTTAAACTATTCAACTAATAAACTATTAAATAGTATCGTTTATAATTATTGTACAAATTTCTGCAATTTTTGGGCTTTCCGTAAAAAGCTACAATACAATTTCGAAAGTGTTTACGTTTCTTAAACTTCCTTGCACATTTGTTCCAATGTTCTTTTTGTAAGTCAAGGTAGGTACTCACTTTAATGCAGTGTAAATTGCTTTCAATACTTATTTCACTATTGCAGACGGCTAAATACGAAAATTATGTGATATTGCAGCAAATGGTTCCCCAACCACGAGAAATCTAAAGAATCCATTAGGTATATAAAAACAATAACACATACAATATCTTATCTCAATACAATTGTTAATCTTTCACCAAATGAAATAGTTTTTTTATACTTTGTATGTCCTTAATTAATGAAAATAAACACCACTTAATAATATTTAATAGAAATTTTTCAATATCCTGTAATATTTCTGAATTATCGGATCATTTTTTAACCGAGGAACATATTGATGAAAATCTTTTCTATGTAAAGATACGTCCTTCATCCACATACTCCTCTTCCTTTTCTTCTGTTTTACACTGTCTCATAAAACAAACATTCCATAATGCAAATTATTATTCATTCTTGACTTATTTTAGAAATAAATCTATATCGAATATAGACATTGTATATTTTCGCTGCGGATTGTGTTCTTATGCAAGTCTAGTTATTAGTTTTTTAATAGTTTAATGAATTAAATTATTTACATTTAAAATTATTTTTATGTAAAATAGAAAATGTATATATGTAAAAGGACGAATGAAGCAATGGTAGTTGTACAAGTTAAGAATCAGAAACATTAGAAAAAGCTCAGAACTACTGGGAAAGCAGAAACAGTAAATAAGTCTAGTAAAGGTTTTATCATATTCAAGTATACATTTGTAAATCTATACATGAAATGAATTCTATATATTCATATTAACTTACCCTAATTCGCTGATTCCGTCTGCACTCGAAATTAATCCTGGTCCTAAATATCAACTCTTTCACCGATCTTCTAAAGTTTCTTGACATTACGCAATATATAATAGGATTCAAAGCGGAGTTTACATGTCCTAGCAAGAGCAAGTAATGAAGGCAGTAAACATTTACATGCCGTCCTGCGTCCACAAACATGATAACCGTATTATATGGCATCCAACAAATGGCGAACACAAAAGCCAACAGAAGGAGGATCCATGCTACTCTCTTCCTTTCACGAACTAGTCGGAAACTCTGCAAGAAGAATAAGATATGTTGATTACATTTGTGCATACTAATTAATTTAAAGGGAACTTTTCCTATGTGCAAACCATTCTTATGCATGTTTTCAGGGTGTAAACGATACACCCCGTCGTACGTTAATATATAATAGATACGTTCAAACCTACAAAAATTTTTATTCTATCGGAACTTTAATTTTTGTAGAAATTTAGGAACACAAACTTCAAATACGATCCTGTAATCAGATTTAATCTAAATAAATAGAAACTATATTATATCGATTCAAGAACAGGCATTTATTTGTTCATGTTCATAAAAAATTCCTCTTCGCATTTTAGTAATGTAATGTAAGTTTGTAAATTATCTGAAATCCTGAAAGTCTTTTATCTCTGCTGTTGTAAGTATCAAGTCATTGATCTTTGTAATAACACGAAATAACTACAATATCTAGTTTATAAATTCTTAAAAAATTGTAAATGTTATCAAAGCTTTGTGGTGTTATTTAATATTGTAAATATTATTTTCCAAAAATAAATAAAAGTTTTAGTGGAAGATAATATTCATAATATTAATTCACCCATAGAAATAATAAGTTATGTAAATCTGTAATTTGTAATTTAATGTTCGTAATTTTTTTCCTGTCATCTTTCCATCCCTTTTTTGATAACACATCTTTTACTCTAAAAAGAACAAGTTTCTGTGAAACAGGTGTAATACTTAAAGTAGGTGTGACCGCCGTTTGTGAAAATACAAGCTTTTAACAGTTTGATAGACACGAAGTACACGATCTAGTTCAGCTCGATCTTTACAGACGATTATAAAGTAAGCCTCTCATGTAGCTCCATAGGAAGAAAGTTAATGTATTTACATCGGAACTATGCGGAAGCCATGACTTCGATTACCTCAATCTAGGATATGAATTGCTTAAGAAGCTGCACATTTCACGGGAGTAATGGGCAGGTATACCATCATGCCTAAACCATATACGAGCTCATGTTTCTAGAGGAATATGGTTTAGATAATCGGGTAACGAAATCGCCCAGAAATCTAAGTAGTTCAGTCCGTTAAGTCATTGTAACTTCCGGCCCACACATTTATTAAAAAACAGTGACGGAAACAGCATTGATTTATGATATGGAGTTTTGGCCCAATAATGAAAATCAGGAAAATTTAATATACCTACCCTACTTTTAGCTGTAAGTTTTCGACGGAACTATCTACCAAAGTTAGTACGTGGTGAGCGGTTAGCTTCCATAAGTTCTTGGACACGCTGAATGTTTCAGGGTTGTAACAAATTCCTTCGAAGTATGTTATGGACTGTGTATGTGAAACGCCTACCTTTTCTCAGCTCCTCGGGTATTTATCGGAGTGTTTTTGTATTTGTCGGAATGTTTTTAGCCAAACGACGCTGTATAAGGTGGCATATCTTAAGAGGCTCATACAGAACAAGGAAAAATCAATATCTACCATCTGATTCAGCAACAAGACAAAACATAAAATGGGTATACTATGATAGCTTAATATTTTTAGAATCATATATCAATGAATGGAAAATGCGTTCTAATATCAGTATTGAGAATATTAACCCATAATAGGGGAGCCATGAAATCTCCCAATTCATATATTGAGTGTAAGTATGGTAATAGTGATGTATTGTATCAGCTACCGCAGGAGGATGATGTATAGAGCGAAACTTCATCATTGCACACATATAACGATATTTCTGAAAAGCGTATGACTACAGTTCAATTGCAGAAGATTTAAATGATGTAATGAAGAATTATTTCAAAAACAAAAGTACTGTTACTATTGAAGATGAAGCAGTGTCATCAATAAAGTTATTTTTACTTAGCATTGTAAAAATCTGTGAAATAAAATTAAATTGCAAACAACTGGAGCTACAAATTGCAACCTTACAGCAGTTAAAACATTTTGAAAATGAAAAATTATAGTAGTATTTTTAAAAATAATTTTTTTAAGTGACATAAACAAATTAAAACATAACAATAATAAATTGTTAATAAAGTGTTAATAAAGCAAACAAGAAAATGTATTTGTATAGCATTTATATAAAAAAAATTATAGTCAGATGTTACAAACTCCATGAATATTATTTTGAGTATTCATTGTAAAAGCACCGTTAAGCAGCTTTTGAATTTTTCTCGTATCGTACTTGCTTGATTGATTTACTGATTCTTCTAATGTCAAATTTTTGCATCTGGTTGGCACAAACTACTATTGCATATTATTGTTGCATATACTTCATCTTCTCTATCAATACTTCTTCTGAAATTGTGCAAAACCGCAAAATAACATGGCATCCAGGCCCAGGATATACGACGAGAAGTCAAAATGTTCCCGGAATTGTGTCGTAGTGTTGGCAGTTGTGATGCAATCACAATAAATTTTGTACAGTACATTCCTTATGGTGCATAGTTATGACGCTGACAGGTCTGAGCAAGTCTGAACACGCAGTGTGACTGCAGTTTAGCGGAAGGTAGGAGTGTGTGGTGATCAGTTGGCACGATGTCGCAGTTTGAGCAACGGGCGAACATCAAGTTCATGTGCAGATTGGGAAAATGTGCTTCAGAGACTTTGTTAGCCTTAGAAACAGTTTGCGGTGACGATTCTTTAAAGAAAACAGCCGTTTACGAGTGGTTTTCAAGATTTAAGGGTGGACAGGAATCGCTGGAAGACGAGAGTCGCAGTGGGAGACCTTCAACCTCCAGGAACGAAGGAATGGTCGAGCGAGTGAAACAATTAATCAGAGCAGACCGCAGAATGACCATCGACGAGTTGGCACAAGAAGCGGGGATCTCTCATAGATCCATACACGCAATCCTGTCAGATGATTTGAAGATGAAACGTGTCAGTGTAAAGTTTGTCCCGCGCTTGCTGAATCCGGATCAGATGGAAACTCGGAAGTTGACGGCGGCCGAATGTTTTGAAAAAAGCACAGAGGACCCGATGTTCTTGCAGACAATCGTTACTGGTGATGAGACTTGGGTGTACGCGTACGACCCGGAAACCAAGATGCAGTCATCAGAATGGCACACATCGTCCTCTCCTCGACCAAAGAAATCACGTCATGTCAAATCGAAAACAAAAGTGATGCTCATTGCGTTTTTCGACAACGAAGGTGTGGTGCACCATGAAATTGTACCAGCTGGACAAACGGTTAACGGTCCTTTTTACGTGCAAGTTTTGAAAAGAGTGAGGGAGGCAGTTCGAAGAAAACGTCCAGGCAAATGGCAAGAAGGATGGTCACTCCACCACGACAATGCTCCCTCCCACACGTCGATTGTTGTGCAAACATGGCTTGCAGAAAAAAACATTCCAGTCCTCCAGCAGCCTCCCTACTCACCGGATTTAGCGCCATTGGATTTCTGGCTCTTCCCCAAGCTCAAAAAGGGCCTCAAAGGTAACCGTAACAACGCGACGGCTGAACTTCGGAAGATACCACAACAGGACTTTCATCGTTGTTTCCAACAATGGCGGAACGGTGGAGCAAGTGTGTGTGTTCAGACGGCGCCTACTTTGAAGGCGATTAAGTGACTGTGTACCTATGTTGTGGTAATAAGGAGTTAAAACAAAATTCCGGGAACTTTTTGACTCCTCCTCGTATATATATATGTATATATATTAATTTAATCCTTTTAATATTTTACTGTTTTATTCTACAGCTTTGTATCACTCGAATTACTTTTATTACAGCATTGCAAGTACTTTAATTTTGTTTTATTTGTTGCTCTCGATCTTATCAATTGTCTTTATTTTTATATACTTAAGTTTAAAGAATGAATTTAAGTTAGTGAATTAAATTGTAAGGGCAATCCTGTTGTTTTGTTTCCACTAATGATCTTTCTTTCAGCTTTGGCACACGTCCTGGACTATTCATGCACATTGTAATCATTTATTAATTATTAACTCCTGCAATTTCTTTTCTTAGTTGCATTTGTTACAGTGCCTCAGCTAGCCGGACACGTGCTCGTAATAAATCCACTAACCACCATGCGCAAATAAATATTTACAATTAAATAATATTATCTTGATTAATTATTTAAATTAATTAAGGGGCCATTTAACATCTTAACACATTTAATATTAAGCTTGGAGGAAATAACAAAAATATATCTACCGACCTCATGTAGAACGGTCTCTATAATTTGTTATGTAAACGAAACTTTAGCATTCGGAACATGTCTGATTGATAACATAGTAGTACAAAAACACATTATTTTCGGAAGGTAGAAGATTTGTCTTGGTGCGGATATAATAATGCGCGTATTATACGAATAATCCTTTTCTTTGTCTTTATTTATTCCTTCTTATTATTTAAATTAGCTTAAAGCGCACATAGTTTACGGGGAACGAACTCGTCATTGAGATTCGTAAAGTTCCATTAACTTGTATGAAATAAACATCTTTCACATATCAAGTTTTAACAGAGAATAGTAAAACTAAATGAATACCTCCTTAGCATTGATGCGTACGCAAAGAAGAATTTCTCTCAAGGCGGATACTGAAGAACGAACAAAAAAGAACAAATGCGACATAAATTGATAAGTAAAAATAAAGTCTACGAACACGCAAAAACGATATTTGAAATTGTAAAGAAGAGAATTTTTTAGTTCGAATAAGCTGACGAGTTTTAATAGAGAAGCAGTTTGGGAAACGACTCCTTCGTGATCGATCTATTGGAACAGTGAGATTGAAATAACTGAATAAAATATTATACAGATGTTCACGACTACATTAACTTTAGCGCATTAAAGAATAGGATACCAATCAGAATGATAAATCAAATCATATAGTTTTGGAAAATTTGTATGTTTAAAATCAAAAGTTCGTCAGTCACATCAAAACGTACAAACTTTAATATAAACTACCAGGCAAGATGGTGCGTTATGTTGAGAAATAATGAAGAGCTTACAATTAGTGCCCTGACTTATTTGTTTAATTTCGAGTCTTATTTTGCGTTAAATTATCTTCACTAATTAAATTTACCAAACAACAATTTACTATTGAGAACAACAGAAAGCATACTAGATTTAAATGTAAATTATAATGTTCTTTACTGAGTACGTTCCTTTATTTGATAGATTGTTGAGATTTAAATTCTAAAGACAATTTATATTTATGCAATTGAAAATCCTATTATCGCTACTCCCTTTCATGAGACAAGAATGGTAAATTAGGTATACCATATACGTACAGTTCAAATTGACATAATGAATATTTGTGAAATTATAATCACCGCTAGTGATGTTTCATGTCCCACAAGGTCAAATAAATACTGATTAAAAGCGAACTTTGAGGGTGTCGGCGCTAAAAGTTGAAACATAACCACTACTAAAATTACTTTTACAAATTTTATAATTTAACCTAGTTAAATCATCAACTGAAACTGTAATGAAAGTAGGTAAGGTCGAAGAAGATGGGCATTTCGCACCACATTACTCTTGGCGATAACCGAAGAGATATAGAATGATTGGATTATCGAAAGATAACAAAAAAAGAGAAACAAGAGTATAGGAGGGTGGTCCCATAACTACCCGACCTGACCTAGAGATGGCGGTAGTTTTAAAAATATCACTGTATTAGAGAGTACATAATCTATAATTAATATGTTTTAAGTTTGAAAACGCCACGTTGTTTAGTATTTGTTTGGCAGCCACCAATAGTGAATTTTTTCAGTGAATTTGTAGAAATGGAGAAAATTGGTCATTGTTACATGATACAATACTTTTATTTGAAAGGCCTCAGCCTAACCGATTTAAAAGCTGAAGTGGATTCTACTCCGGGTGACTACTCCTTCGTTTACAACAGTGAAATATTGGATAGCAGTGTTTAAACGAGGCCGTACGAGATGCCAAGACGAGCATCGCAGTGGTCGACCAAATGAGGTGACGACTCTAGAAATGGTGAAGAAAATCCACAAAGCGGTACTAGATGATCGTCAACTGAAAGTGCGAGAGCTAACAAACATAGCAGGCATTTCAAAGAGTAAGGTAAACCGCATATTATCTGAAAATTTGAACATGAGAAAGCTGTGTGCAAGATAGGAGCCGCGTTTGCTCACACTAGAGTAAAAGCAATGCCGTGAAGATGTTTGAATTGAATGTTTAGAGAAGTTTCACAACAACGAAGCACAATTTTTGCACCGTTTCATAACCATGGATGAAACATGGACACATCACTTCACACCCGAGGCAAAAGAACAATCAAAACAATGGACTCAAAAGGGAGAACCGGCTCCAAAGAAGGCGAAGACCGATTCATCTGCTGGTAAGGTCATGGCATCGGTTTTTTAGGATGCGCGTGGAATAATTTTCATTGGCTATCTTGGAAAAGGAAAAACTATGAACGGCAAGTATTAGGCGTACTTAGTGCAACGCTTGGACGAAGAAATCAAGTAAAAACGGCCGCATTTGGCCAAAAAGAAAGTTTTGTTTCATCAAGACAATGCACCAGCTCACAAATCCGTTATTGTAATGACCAAATTAAAGGATTAAAGTTTTAATTGCTACCTCATGCACCCTACTCGCCAGATTTATTCCCCTCGGATTATTTTCTGTTCCCAAATCTAAAAAAATGGTTTCAGTGGTCAAAGATTTTCCAACAGTGAAGAAGTAATGTCGGAATTTAATGGCTAGCAAGACAGTTCTTATTATATAATGGATATCGAACTTATTGAACATCGCTGGGAAAAGTGTATATAGCTGAAAGGAGATTATGTTGAAAAATAAATATATTTCTTTCCAAAATTTTTGTGTTTTCTTTGTTGGATCGGGCACTTCTAGGACGACCTTTGTAAGCAGAAATCTTTAAAATCGAACAACGATGCTTTCTACAATAACCCTTGTTAGTTATCTTTCGATTTCCGACTTTTCTTTCGAGATATTTACACACATGTTTAATGGAATTTAAATTCGGCCATTGAAAGGATGAGCGTACATTGTAAAGTAACAATTTTTGTACAACCGGTTGTATGTTTCAGATATTGATCTTATTAGAAGCTCTATTATCTAGTAAAACTTTTGCGTTGATAGAAAAAGTGTTGCTTCAAAATATTGAAGTATACGCATCAGTCCATAGCATGTTCAATAAATATTAAACTTCCGACCTCAGCTTCCGCTTTAGATTCCCACAAAATCGTTGATTCACATGTAATATGTGCATATGTATGTTTAGTAAAGGAGATTAGCGAATAACTTGATATAATATCGTGTGCTGGATGTCATCGAGTGAGGTGCTTTATATATAATCATTAACATCTAATGAAAGGTTCTTTAGGTGGTAATTTTCCATTATATCCGGCTTTACTTAAAATTCTTTTTATGTTTACTGAACGCGTTTTCCACAGCGCTTTACCGATAGAATTAGCTATTTGGATTAAGGATTTCTTTTCTTTGTGTAGTTTTATTATTAACTCACGTACATATATCATAAGACATGTATTTATTTTTGCAATTTATTTTTCTAAAAGCCTCAGAAGCTTATTTTACACAAATACGTTATACTATTAAGAGGATTTAATGAATTCTTTGCAAATTTATGTCTTATAATGGAGAAGTAAATCATAGAATGACGCATACGAAAGCTTTTGTCACATTCGATGTTAGAATATCTACTAAATTCTCTTGCAATTTTAAATAACAACTTTCATATTGTTATTCGAATTTTTTAAAGCTTTTTCACGAAAATAGGTGACTTTCAATATTCGTGACTGTATATTAATAGATATTATTAAGCAATGAAAGACAATTGTAAGTCCATCTGTTGGATAGAAGTGAAAGAATTTATTATCACTTTAAAAGCATATAATAGAACATCTGTTAGATATGCCAAAAGTGACGTTGTGTATAAAAACAGCCAAGGAAGCATAATTAATGAAATAAGCTATTGCAAAACAGTGATATGAGTGCTTCCACTTCTAATTCTCTGCAGTGAATTATTTCATTAAATCTGTTCCCCTGACAGTTTATACGCACAACGTCACTTTTTGCATATCCAACGAAATGTATGTTCCGTTAACGTGATATGAGGGAGATGGATTACATTGTTCTCTCTCAGTACTTTATACAATATTATCGTTTCGATACTAATATCCAATAAGTGTCTTGAATTGTAGACAGAGCCATAATAACTGACAAGCTATGGAATTGGACGAAACGATTGTCTTAGTCACTACTTGATTCTACAGCGAATTATTTCATTAATTAATAGATACGAGGTGTGGAAATTTAATTTCCGGATTAATACCAAATATAGAAATACAATTGAATTAATACAAAAAAATGTTTAATATTTATTCAAAGTCATTTCCATTGACTTTAATACACTTATTGCAACGTTCTAGAAGTGTTCGAAAACAATCAACAAATGCATTCAAGGAAAGGTATTCAATTTGGCTGTCTTGAAATTCTTTATCTTTGAGGACAGTTTTTACTTTAGATAAGAGGAATACATCCGCTGGTTTCAAGTGCGGTAAAAAGGTGGGTGATTAAGCTCAACAACTCCTTGTTTCGTGAGAAGTGCTCTCTCAATTAGTAAAGAATGTGATGATGCATTGTCATGTAACAAGAACCAACTACTGTTTTTTCGAAATTATAGTAGCACTCAAGAAATGTGGTTTCGTAATTAACCTCTTCAGCACTTCAAGATAGTATGCGCTAATGATTGTTTGTCCTTCCTGTACAAATTCCTTATGGATTACACAATGTCTGTCGAAAAACATAATCCACATGGCTATGATTCTAGATTTTTGCAAACGAAACCTTCGTAATGTTTTTCCAATACACTGTATATTCTGACGCTTCGTCACAGGATTGTGTTGAAAAACACATGATTCATCACCAGTGACAATACATCTAAGATAATTTGCATTGTCGCGACAATTATTAACAAAGTTTCGCACGATTCAGCACTTCTCTGTTTTTGCTCATCCGTAAGATTGTATGGTAGGAGCTTGGCACAAGTTTTCTCTTCAATAAATTTTTACGTAAAATTTGTTCATATCGTCTTTTTATTCATGTTCAATTCTTCTGCTATCATTCGTCAATCTTGTACCACACGTTCACGCACTTTTGCGATCAAATCTACGTTTCGATGGACCGATGGACGTCCACTTCCTCTATCATCTTCTATACTTTCACGACCACCTTTAAATCACTTAAATTACTCAAATACAGCAGTACGACTTAAGATATCACCGTACAAAGATGATCTCGTAAGTTTGTATGCAGTTTTACCTAATTTACACGAAAATAAAATATTTGTTCATTGCTACATTATGATTGACAGAAACACAATGTGCACGCTAGCGTTCTACGCAGAAACTACAAAGGGTACTAGGAATGTTTTGCAATATGACGCAACAATGAATCGTAGGAAGCTACTTGTTGCTGCACGTTGAGACATGTTCATACGGGCATAGTAGCCGCCGCGCCATGTCGATGGGCTCACTTATTCATTAGCAGTAAGAGTGTAAAATGCTTGCGATGGCACCGTGGTCACGAAATGAGATAAGGGCAGAACTCCAAAGGTGAAATTTAACTGTGGAGGATGCTGTGAGGACGGGAAGCACACGAACGTCAATTACGGAAGAAAACGTTACTACTGAGAGGAAAATGCTTGGCGAGGACAGGCAAGTGACCTACCAGCAGATAGAGGGTACTTCAGGCCTCAATGCACCAGTAATTCGTACGATTCTGCATGAGTATTTGCACGTGAAGGAACTTTGCTCTCTCTGGGTGTTGCATCTACTGATTGAAGAGTAGATGACACCACGTGTGACTTGGTGCCGGGAGATGCTAAAAAAGTTTAATAAGGGACAATATCGGTATGTGAACAACATCGTGACAGGTGGCGAGACTTGGTTGTACTATTATGATATGCCGCCAAAGCTCAAAACAAAGTTTGGGTCTTTGATGATGAGGACACACCCGATCTCTAAAGAAAAAAATGGTAGCTGTATTTTTCAAATCGAGCCGAACTGTGGAACGCGTCGTTTTGGGCACACAGAAGACAGTCACAGCTAAGTGATATACTGAACAGTGCCTGCCTAAAGTCACTAGATTTATGAAGAACCTGCGGCCAAAGTCAAGAATGAACACCTGGTTCCTTCATCACGATAATGCTCCAGCTCACCACGCCAAAGCCTGCACCGAATATTTGACCAAGACAGGATTGAAACTTCTCGAGCGCCCTCCCTACAGTCCAGATCTTGCTCCCTGCTACTTTGCACTGTTCCCGCATGTGAAAAAGAAGCTAAAAGGTAGGCGGCTTTCCAGCTATGAGGATCTTCTGCGGGCTTGGGACAACGAGTGTGTGCCTTACTCCCTAGTGAAACTTGGCAGAACTGGTTTAAAGATTGGTTTTGGAGGATGGGGAGGTGTATTGAGTGTAGAGGAAATTACTTTGAAAAAATTAAATAAACAAAGTTGTATTGCAAAACTTTCCTAGTACAACAACGAGTGTGTCTTACTCCCTAGTGAAACTTGGCAGAACTGGTTTAAAGATTGGTTTCGGAGGATGGGGAGGTGTATTGAGTGTAGAGGAAATTGCTTTGAAAAAATTAAATAAACAAAGTTGTATTGCAAAGCTTTCCTAGTACCCTTGTAAAAGCTGTCTTATACTCTCTTGCCCAATATCTATTGGCGGGACTATAAATTATTACATATTTTTTATTTTTTGTTATATTTCAGGTAACTCCACTACAGCAGCTCCAAGCCGGGAATTAAATTGTCATACCTCGTATTACTGAATAATTATACTATGGTGCGTTTAAATATATTTTTCATCAAGTCGGCTTTGTACAAAAACTGTTGTCAAAATATTTACAGTGGATAGAATATGGCGACCTAGATTAAGCTTAATATCAAAATATCATCAAATACTATTGAAATAGACCACATTTGAATACAATTAATTAAATTAAACGTCAATTATTGGTTCTAAATTTAATTAAATAACGGAAGAGTAATTTTTGATACTTGTACAACTCTATTTTTTTAGTGTCGAGCACTGAAACAATTTTTGGCAATCTCTCACTTTAAGAATATACAGCGTCTTCCAAAAATAATATGCGTATTTCGAGTGCATATATTTATTAAACTTTAAGAGATACGAATATGAAACTTTACGCACATATTTACCAACATCTCATGCTCAGATTACAGATGTTCAATATGTCCTCCATCAGCGACATGAACAATATCACATCGCAACCCTACAGGAAGAAGTCACAAGGTGTCAAATCCGGTGACCGTGGAGCCCAGTTGAGACATGCTCTCCAGCTCCTTGACGACCATGAAAAATGAAGCTGTTTTCGTGCAGCCTCGGAAACAACCAGTTTTGTAACGCAGCAAGATACTGCTGACCGTTAACCGTGTTTCCATCAAAGAAGAATGGGTCGTAAACAGATGATCGGGATATCGCATAAAACGCATTGATTTTAGGCGAACCTCGGACATGTTCAATGGCTGCATGTGGGTTCTGTAGACTCCAAATTCGAACATTGTGTTTATTTACCAGACTACTAACATGGAAAGTCGCTTCATTACTGAACATGATGCGTTGTGCGAAATTGTTGTCATTGTCAATAGCATCATGAATCTCGTTACAAAATACCACACGTTTCCGTTTGTCATCAGGACGCTGAGCTTGTAACAACTGTAACTTGTACGGCTTCATAACCTACCGACGTCTCAAAACACGTCAAATTGTTGTTGCCTACAACAACAGTTTGGCGGGAGTTACAACTGTCTACAGTTGTAACTCCCGACTGGCACGACGAGTTGATTTTGAAGGATTACGTTGGAATGCAATTTTAATTCGTGCAGCATTTTCTTCAGAAACACGAGGGCGGCCAGGACTCTTTCCTTTACATGCACATCCTGTATGTACAAACTGCCGATACCATCAATTTGGTAGCTTAATCTGAAACGTCTTTGCACTGTAATCACGGAATTGCACTTCGCTAACTCGAGAACATAAAATGATTTCTGCTGTGGAGTAGCCACTTTAAATATTGTATATGACGGTTACCGAGAAAAACAGAAGACAACTGACATCTAGCGGCTATTAAATAAAGTAGACTATGTATTCGTTTCTCCAATAGCGAAGCCCAGGTGCAGCGATCGATAGTTTGGACAAAATAAAACTTCGTAATACGTATATTCTTTTTGAAACACGCTGTATAAGTATCGCCATAACGAAATTTATTCTGTTGTACAAGTTTAGAACGACGGTTTTCGTGAATTGTTATTTATTAGAAGATTGTCATCTTCAGTTAAACTTACTTTAATATGTATTATATATGTAGGGGTATTACTTACACTATGACATGCAGTTACGTTTAATTAGTATTCTCTTGATACTGTGTTAATGTAAAGGGAGGTAGTTGCTACTTTGTAGAGCATATTAAATGAGAACAGAATAATAACTCATAATATACAGTTCGTTAGGTTCCAATTTAATATGCAATTACGCATACCATTATTATTGGAATCAAAAATATAAATTGCAGAAAACGTAAATATGTATATTAACGTAGTAAATTATAATAAATCTCGAGAAGTGTATTCAGATGTGAAAAATTATGACTACAATGGAAAGTATTAAAAAATATATACGAAACTCGAAATATAGTGGTATAAATATTAAAGGTAATTTTGATGGAGCCTGTGGTTGATTAAGTTAATCACTGAAGGTTGATATATAACCCCTTTCCAGATTAATTTTCGTATTCTGTATACGTATTTCGACAACTAAGTTGTCATCATCAACAGATAATTAAACAATGTCGCGAGATTGTTTAATTATCTACACACAAGGTGTGGATCAGACCGTGTACTCGTAAAGGTACCTTTAGTACTAAAATATATCAAACAAACAATAAAAAACAAATATTATATTGGGTTGGCAACTAAGTATGTTAGTTTCGGTTTTTACTGATAGAGAGCGTTGCTTTAATTTTTGTATAACGTATGTTAGTGCTTTACTTTACCGTTTGTCATGTGATACTAGTCACATTGACGTAACTTCAGAAGCAAGTAGTGCGTGATTTTTATTAAAGCTATTAGTTGTGGGTTAATTTTAAATGGAGTGCAGAAACGAACATTTTCGACATATTTTACTATTTTATTTCCGTAAAGGAAAGAAAGCTGCTGCGGCTCACAAGAAGATATGTGAAGTTTATGGTGCTAATTGCTTAACAGATCGCACGTGTCAGAATTGGTATAAAAAATTCCGTTCTGGAGATTTTTCCCTCACAGATGAGCAACTTTCTGATCGGCCTACTGAAGTTGATGATGACCAAATCTAAGTCATAATTGAAGAGGATCGTCATATAACTGTTCGAGAGGTTGCGGAGAGGCTACATGTATCGCACACAACAATTGAAAAACATTTAAAATATCTTGGGCTAGTTAAGAAGCTTGATATTTGGGTACCTCACGAATTGAAAGAAAGTCATTTAACACAAAGAATCAACTTTTGCGATATGCACCTTAGACGAAATGAAACCGACCCTTTCTTAAAAAGAATCATCACTGGTGATGAAAAATGGGTAACATAGTTCTAAAACGATCATGGAGCAAACACGATAAACCAGCTCAAACCACATCGAAAGCTGAATTGCATCCAAAAAGATCATGCTGTCAGTTTGGTGGGACTACAAAGGTGTGTTTTTTAAGCTGCTTTCAAGGAACCAAACGATCAATTCTGATGTTTACTGTCAACAATTAATAAAACTGGATGAAGCAATCAAAGAAAAACGGCCGGAATTGTCAAATCGGAAAGGTGTAGTTTTCCACCAAGATAATGCAAGGCCTCACACATCTTTGATAACTCGTGGGAAACTATTGGAGCTTGGCTGGGAAGTGATGCCACATCCCCCATACAGCCCTGATCTAGCACCATCTGATTTCCATTTATTTCGAAGTTTGCAGAATTCTTTGAATGGTAAAACTTTCACAAATGACGATGACCTTCACTCGCACCTGGTTCAGTTTTTTGCTGATAAGGACTAGAAATTTTATGAGCGCGGAATCATGCAGCTGAAAGAAAGATGGCAAAAGGTCATTGAGCAAAATGGAAAATATATAATTGATTAAAAACTATTCTTTGTTTAAAAAAAAAGTGTTTTATTTTATACTACAAAACCGAAAGTACTTAGTTGCCAACACAATAGATAGATAATTTAGATAGTTTAAAGAATGATTCCACTAGCTTTCTCTAACAAATATGACAAGCCCGAAAACTAGAAAAGAACATCAAAGGTATACCAGCAGTATCGGAAACGCTTCGAATAAGGAATAAAAATCGATGAATTTCTGGTGGAGAGGTAAATTAAATCAGTTTAAGAAAAGGAGGTTGCACCTTAAATATCGCTACAAAAGATAAAGAAGATCGAAAGCTGTACAGATTTACATATATGTATAGTTAAAATAGGAACATAAGAGATGAAGAATATTACGTGGAACGATAAATGCTATGTAAATGTTCTTTTATTAGTTAGCGGCCAGTAACGCAACCTGCAGTAAATTGTAGCAGGTTTCTACCTCTTGATATAGTACTATCTTCAAATTCTTTTTCACACTTTTGTCTCTGGGAACACTTGCCCTTTTGGTTTCAGGTCTCCCTCGGTTATGGTCCTATAGACTTACTTATGGAAAGGAAAAACGAGATTTGATCAATACATAGTTGTAAAAGAGGAGTACTTTGAAGGAATTCTGTAGCATCCAATGTATTGTATGTTTTTTAAAAGTGAATTTCTATTCTATTTATCAGTTGTGAATTTAATTGACGAGTTTTCAATAAGTATGTCCTAATTGTAGAATAAAATTCACTGAATTCTTATTACAGTCAGAATCAGTAGATTGAGTTTAGTATTTACGTCACAACAAAGAAGTGTAGTAGTTTGGGAAATATTTTGAAGTTAAAAAAATTATTTATTTTCCCGCAGTCGAAAAGCACATAAATAGTGTTCATGCATACTCTTTCTTTTGACAAACTAGTTTGTTACTGCTTAACTAAATTAGTACAAGTAGACGGATAGATATGGTATTGCTATTCGGTGAAATCGGTTTTTATCACGGGAAAATATAGATAGGAGGGTAGTTTGACAAATAGTGAGAATGGAAAACAAAAACGAATTTTTTAAATACAAAGTAATTTTTATTTTTCAATATTTTCTCCTAAAAGCAATACATTTATTCCAACGGTGCTCCAATGCCCTTATGTCATCTCTAAAACGCTATTCCGGAAGGCTTGCAAAATACTCATTTACGAAGATGATAAGCTCGTCGTTAGACGAAAATTTCTTTCCACCTTGTACCGTTTTCAATTTTGGAAAAAGGTGGAATTCAAAAGGGGCTAGATCCGGCGAATAAGGCACATACGGTACTAATTGGAAATGAAACTTGTGGATTTTGGACATCGCGACTCTACTGGTATGCGAGGGAGCGATGTCTTAGTGAAACAGAATCTTTTTCTTTGCCATTCCTGGCCGTTTAGCACGAATCTCAACATTTAATTTTTGTAGAAGTTCTGCGTAATATTGTCCGATTATTGTGGCACCATTCTGAAGGTAATCAATGAACAAAATGCCCTTTGAATTCCAAAAAATTGATGCCATCAGCTTGTTTGCCGATAAAGTGGTTTTCGCTTTCTTTGGAGGTGCAGAACCACGTTCTAACCATTGTTTCAACTGTTGTTTAGTTTCGGGTGTACTGTACTGTATCCAAGTTTCATAGTAAGTAACAAATCGCCTACAAAAATCAACCGGATTCCGCTTATAAAGGTCCAAACACTCATTGGAATTGCGCAAACGGGTGAACTTTTGATCAGTCGTAAGCAATCGCGGCACCCATCTTGCCGAAAGCTTGTAAAGGCCCAATTCTTTCGTTAAAATGTGGTGTACGCGGTCTGTTGAAATGTTTACCATGCCTGCTATCTCTTTCACTTTGAGTCGTCGATCTTGCGTAATAATATTATGGATTTTTATAATCATTTCCTTAGAAGTCACGATTTTGGGTGCTCCAGAGCGCGCTTCATCAACACAGCTTGGTCTATTTAAATTCATTTACCCATCTACTTATTGTGGCGGATGATGGAGCAGATTCACATAATGTTTCCCGTAACTCAAATTTTTATTTCGGTAGCTTTCATACCTTTTTTCCATTTTAACAAAACGACGTGTTGCTTCTTTTTCAATCAGCTGTCAAAAATAAACTAATCAACCGATTTATTTAGATATCGGAATGTAAAGATATAAATAGACAACCTAAGTTACAGTGCATTTGTTTTACCAATTAGAGCACCACCTATGTGTCATTCTCACTATTTCTCAAACTATCCTCGTATTTTAGAATAAGCATTGCTATGATTTTTTGTAATATTCAGTGAAGGGGAGTATAATAGTACTAATATACATATACGAAAATAAAATTAGCTAAAGAAAGTACTTAATGACCCAGTTCAAATTCTTTTCGCACAAAAATGTGTTTAAAAGATTCCCTTTTTTTTAGAATAAAAAATACGTACTGTACTTGTTAAATTTCACTGTCGGTGTAAAAAAGTGCAGTAAGTCGGAAATTTAACGTTTGAAATATTACCTCTATAAATAAAATCGTTCTAAAAGAACGATTCTGTATTCTACGCAGGCCTGGTTGCTATATAATTATATGATACGTACCTTTTTATGAACCACAAAAACTTTTACTGCCTACAGATATGGCGTTTTAATTTATTATGCAAATTGTACATATGTATATGCACACAAAGCATAACGTATGCTGCAACCCTTCTACTGATTTGTCTATATCTCGATAAAAGTTCTTTTTGTAGAAAATGTAATAGTGTTGTATGACTAACATTTTCAGAGTGTCGTACATTATTTTACGGTTTTAATTACACAACGCTAAAGGAAATAGTTGATAAGGTATAGATGTTGGGGTTGTATATGCTTTATAGCTTTTTTAGCAAGTTTGAAAAATACACAGTCTGTCGCAGAGAAAATAGAACTTTTTTAAAATAGTAATTCTTAGTGACCCCATCTATTAAAAAAATGTGCGTAAGTAAGGTAGATCTTTCACCAATGTTTTGCCAAATATCATGGCATTTACAACATTAGAAGCAGAGAAACTGCGCATAAAGTAACAGTTTTGATTAATTTTGAAATTAATTTTGAACAAGAAGTAAATATCAAGTTCTCTTTTAAACACGGTAAATCGTTTACTGAAACGTTAGTTTGATGAAACAAGTGTATGGTAATGCGTGTTTATCAAGTACGACTGTGGCTGAGTGGTATAAACTATTTAAAGATGGTCGTACGGGCATAAATGACGATGAACATCTCGGTGCAAAAAATACTGTAATTGTGGAAAGTAGCATCAAACTTATGGGTGGATTTATCAGAAATTAGTCGAAATCCTCATTACGATACCTGGGAATGGAATTAAATATTTCCAAAAATTCTATTCATCGCATTTTGACACAGCATTTGGGACTGAGAAAGATTTGTGTGAAGTTTGTACCACACAAGCTAACTGAATTCAACATTATATAGACTTGGTTAAAATTTCAAAAAAGGACGAAAACTTCAGATATTCTATTGTAACTGGCGATGAGATGTGGTGTTTTCAATATAATCGAGAGGCCAAATGTCAAAGCTCTGAAAAGAAACCGTTTAGAGAAGTCAAAAGTGAAGATAGTGTTGACTTGGTTTTATGATTCGAAAGGCAGAGTGCCCAAAGAGTTTATATCAACTAGTTAAGCAGTCAATGCTGTAAATTACCTTGGTTCTATGCAGCGTCTTTTGGAGCGCATTCGTTGTGAGCGCCTTCAACATCGTGAAAATGGTAGCTAGTGTTTGTTACATGATAATGCACCATTTCATCGCTCGTAGTTCGATTTTACTTTCCATAACTACAGATATTTTTTGCACCAAGATCTTCATCGTCATTTATATCCATACGACCGTTTTTAAATGATTTATACCACTCATACACACTGATTTTCTAACTACAAATGACATTTTAACCATCAATCGGCGTATTCACTGTATTTGGTTGCCTATGATTTCTATCTATTCTCCAAATTACATTTGCCGATTAAAGGGCAGCGTTATGCTGATGTCGAAGCTATTAAAAAGGCGTCGAGAGCGATCTTGACGGACATCTATAAAGATTAATTTAAAAATTCATTCGACATGTTAATTGACCGTACAGAACGTTGTATTGAAGCTAAAGGCTACTAGTTTGAATAAAATAAATGAACTTTACCAAAATAATAAGCTTTTGTTTTTATTTTAAAAAAGTTTGGTTTCCTCTGCGATAAACTGTGTAAATCCTGCCTAACAGTGGCATACTACTTGCCTGTTAGTGTCATTCTTTATTATAATAACTTGTTAAAGATTATTCCTCGAAAATCCCAATAGACGACAGCCACTGCTTGTCTAGTAGAGAATCATCCTGACTTTAATCTAGTACGTAGACTTCCGCGGTCGTGGTTCATGCTATCTGCTTCTGGGCTTTTGGCCTGGAACCCTAGAAGCAGATATCATCCTGACCTTATTTGGAGTTAATCACCACATTTTCTCCATTGCGTAGATTGTCCTTTGGTCTTCAGAGTGTAGTGAAGTATTCACGATTCACCACCAATTATAAAATGTCGCAAAAATGGTTTTCATTGCGTTTGAACATTGCAACATCAAAAATTGCCTCGAAATGGTCATGCCCATTTCGAGGCAATTCCTACTCGCTTTTAGCAGATTGTCAGCAGATGTGGCATACATTTAGCACTTAATTTTCGCATGTTCAAATGTGGATGTAAGATGCAATCTATGCGATTATATGCCTACTTCTACTACCTCTCTCCATTCTACTCGGAGATCATTCATCACGATTACAGGAAATTTTTCAGTTCTATGTTCATGAGTAGTTGCTTTTGGTCTATCTGAACGTATTGCACACTTCCCGCTTGTTCTACCGCGTGAAAGCAAACTATTTTGTAACTGTCGCATACAATGAGGAAGACTCGTTAGGAACTTTTTCAGACTCACTTTTTGATTATTTAGCATTTAAGCCTTCTAAAAAAATACTATACTATTACGCGTACTGACTGATTGACTAATTTTTTTTGTTCATTTCTTCGCGAACAGTTTTATGTGAGATTTAGTGGCACATACTTCAAGGCCTTAGAATATTTTATCAATATAAATACTGATTTCAAACTCATCGTCACTACTGCTAATATAGCCATTGAAATTACCGTTATCATCATGTATTAATCTTTCATAGTTTCCGACCATATTCTACTGTTTTACAAACAAACTAGAACACAATAAACTCAACTGTGTAAAATAACTCCATGCACGAGCATGTTTTCTTTCACAATGAAAACAAGACTAAATTTGCATGTGAATTGCCATTGAAATTACCGTTATCATCATGTATTAATCTTTCATAGTTTCCGACCATATTCTACTGTTTTACAAACAAACTAGAACACAATAAACTCAACTGTGTAAAATAACTCCATGCACGAGCATGTTTTCTTTCACAATGAAAACAAGACTAAATTTGCATGTGAAGAACATAAAACTGCAACTAGACAAAATCGGAAAAGAATGCCGTATATATAGATAACAAGAGAAAACTAATTCACAGAATTTGCTTGATGTAGTACTTAATGTGTTTATTGCAAAAATAGTGACAATAACAGTGATAAAATAATAAAATGATTTTTGCCACAATATACGCAGCATTGCAGTATTCATTATTAATGCGATTTAAAATGTTTTGGAGAAAATAATTGATGAAGGAGATACCTGATAAAACTCTACATTATTGAGGAATAATGTTTCGTACAGAGAATTTACAAGATCTAACTTATTTACATTACAATTGTTTCAGCCTAGGAGAGCTTCATCAGGTGACGAAAATTATAATACTAAACTATCTGAAAAGTTTTATCATTTGTATACGAATCACTGTTATTTCTTAGTTAAGTTATTACAAATAGTAATAATACGAGGGTAGCCGTTTATATTTCAGGAACTGACAACACTGTTAGTGTTGCCTCCGATCTGATGATTGCATCGTGAAGTTTGTCATTTTTGACAATATATTTACCTTGACAGTTTTATTATTAGGTCGCTATTTCTATTGTTGATAGTAACTTGAAAATTTTATGTCAGCGAAAAAATGGAATTAACTCGCGAACGTTTTCATGCAAATATTTTTTTATAATTTTCGGCGTGGATTATACGAGCTGAATTCTTTATATGGTGAGCAAGCACCTTCGAAAACTACAGTATATCATTGGTAAACAAAATTCAAACTTGGCCGGCGTCCTTTGGACGATGAGTTACGTAAAGGTCGTCCCACAAATGTTGTTGTGTCGGAAAATATTAATGCAGTGTCTGAGTTGATAATGCAAGACCGTCATGTGACATACCGTGAGATCGAGGCATCTCTAGGTATTAGTAACACCAGCGTGCTTAAGATCGTGCATGAACATTTAGCCGTTAAGGAGCTATGTTAACGTTAGGCACAACATAATTTGACAATCGCTCAAAAAAGGACTCGCGTCGATTGTTGCCAGGAAATGCACAAAAAATACAATGGCAATGCTTCAAAGAACATTTATAAAGTCGTCACAGGTGATGAATCTTGGATCTATACGTATGAGCCCGATAGTAATCAGCAGTCGTCTGTGTCGGAATTCCAAGATGAGACAAAACTAACAAAAGTTGTTCGCGCTCGAAGCACATCAAAACAAATGGTCGCCTATTGTTTCGGAAAAACCAGTCTCGTTGCAACCATGCCTTTAGAGAGTTGTAGAACGGTCAATTCTGAATGGTGCACAACTATTTGTTTGCCAAAAGCTTTTGAAGAAATAAGGAAAACAAACCGAAAACGACAGATTATCCTCCACCATGACAATGCGAGCTCTCAGAGGTCGGTTCAAACAATTGAATATTTCACGGGACAAAACATTCAATTGATGAGCCATCCACCGTACAGCACTAATCTAGCACCCTGTGATTTCTTTTTGTTTCCACACGTGAAGAATTAACTTCTTTGCGCGCGGTTTTCTACGTCGAAAGAGGCAGTTGAAGCAATCAAAACTCATATTTTCGAAATACCATCTTCACAGTGGCAACAATACTTTTCAGATTGGTTTAAGCGAATGCAAAAGTGTATTGATTTTCAAGAAAAATATTTTGGAAAGCAATAAAACTATTTTTGATAAAAAATTTTTTTTGTTTGCTATTCCCGAAATATAAACAGCTACACTCGTAGTATAATTTAAGTTACATCGAGTGCTATAATTTCATTCAGAATAATTTTATTCCCACTGTATATTGCGCCCGAGATCAAAAAATATTTTTTTCTATTCAATTATCTGCACTGCGGAAACTACGAGTTACCTTGAAGACAGACCAGCATGAAAGCGAAAGCACAAAAGCAATAATTGCGGACCCTTGATGTAGCACGAATATTTCTTGTAGCATATTTCTTAGTTACTATAAGGGATGATATACACTGAAATTTAGGAAAAAAAAGTATAATTTAACCGAATGTTACTACGGTTTACATTTACATGGAATCTAGAAGACTGATGAGTTAATTCTCTTACGCCAAAGTAATTATATTTTGAAGGAAGATTTTCTCACAAATGTAAATGAAGGGAGAACAGATGTAAGATCTGACTATAATGAATTTCTAAAAACGGTTCTTCATTCAAATTGTAATGTATTTAAAAAAATGTAGAATCCCACACTTTCGAATTAAATGGTACAATGCGGTGCTATTATTTCGTGAAAATAAGTCAAATATGTACACGTGAATTGCCTTATTAAGAAAACTTGATTGCTTAAGATGATTAACCAGTGATTGATGATTTATTCAAATAATATGTACATATATATATATATAGAAAACGAGGGTGGTCTGAAAAGTTTTCGACCTTACAAAGATACAAGACATTTTTTCTTCAAATTTATATTTATATATTATACAATATTTATATGTTATTCTACATAGTCTCCTTGTAACTCTACACACTTCTCCCAGCGATATTCCCATCTCTTTAACCTGTCAAAATAGTACTCGGCGTTTTTTTCTGTAAAATAATTATTCACGAAAGTGCCTCATTTGACGAAAATATATGTCTGCCCAGGGCAATTTTTAGATGAGGGAACAAAAAGAAGTCGCTTGGGGCTAGATCTGGTGAGTAAGGCGGATGGTCAAGCAGTTCAAACCGTGATTCGTAGATTTTTGCCATCTTGGTGAAACAAGATTTTCTTTATCTGCAAATGTGGTCGTTTTTTTACAATTTTTGCCTTCAGCTTGTCAAGTAATGATGCATAATATGCTCCTGTAATAGTTTTTCCTTTTTGAAAATAATCGATTAAGATAATTCCATGACTATTCCAAAAAACAGTCGCTATCACTTTCCCAGCCGATAGAACAGTTTTTGCTTTTTTTTGGAGCTGGTTCTCCTTTTGCAGTCCACTGTTTTGACTGTATTTTTGTTTCAGACGTATAATGGGGTATCCAAGTTCTTCATCTACAGTAATTAATCGGCGTCAAAACTCGGATTTATTGCGCTCAAACTGCGCCAACAGAGCGTTGGAAATGTTCATTCGAACAGGTTTTTCGTCTAACGTCAGCAAACGCGGCACTCAATGCGCGGGCAGATTTCTCATGCCTAAATCTTAATTTAGCATGTAACAAACACGTTCTTCGGACATATTCATAGCCTTTGCTATTTCTCTCACTACAATTTTGTATCTGCTCTGGAGTTATTTCTCTTGCAGCAACTCGTATTCTATTTTTTAAATGGTCAATATTGTTTAGAGGTTCTCCATGAAAAACTTTATTTCTGATACATGACCAAAGAAAGAAATCGTTTGGAGACAGGTCTGGTGACCTTGCGGACCATTCTACTTCTCCTCCACGGCCTATCCAACGGTTTGGAAATCTTTGGTTGAAAAATGTTCTAACCATATGAGAATTATGTGCCGGCGCGCCATCATGCTGGTACCAAATCTCACCATCAATATTTAAAGCGTGGAGGGCTGGCATAACCCTGTACTCAAGCAATTCTAAATATTTTTCTCCTGTAAGAGTACCCTCAATAAAAAACGGTCCTACAATATGGTGTCCAATCAACCCAGTCCAAACATTGACTTTCTGTGGCCGCTGAGTCCTTGTGATATGATATCTATGCAAATTTTGTCTACTCCAGTAGCGGCAGTTCTGTGAATTTACTTCACCATTTACATAAAATGTTGCTTCATCTGTAAAGCAAATTCTGCGTAGTAAAGTATCTTCATTATGAAGCTTATCCAACATGATTTCACAAAAGTTACTTCTTCTTTTAAAAGTCATTAATTCTTTTGTTAACTCAAATTCAAATTCTATAATAAATAATTACTTATAGTAGTCACTGTATTATAGTGAATAAACTACCTGTTATATTTTATATAAGCTTTAAAACCATTTTATTGGTCTTTTTGTGTGACTATTAACAAAATTAAATGTTTAACAAACTGTATATTGAATAATAAAATGAAACCTTACAACATATATGAATTTATAATAAATTATTTTATTTAAATAGCTTTATTAATACTATCGTTCATTCAAAATTTTGATGACAACAATTCATATTAACTAATTTCCCAATTATTTAAGTATATATGTAACTAAATTTACTTCAAGTATAAAACAATAAAAAATATATAATTCTATTGAAATTAATAATACTTTATCTACCTTGTAGTCTTTAATTGATTTCCACAAAACTGGTTTTATCCTTTTTCTTCTACTTTTACTGCTATTCAAAATAGTAAATTTCTTTTCTACAGTCTCCCTTTCGGTAATACATTGGGATTAAAATCTTTATTTATGCTTGATACATATGTATAGTTATTTAGTTATCACAAATGATAACTTTACTAAATAATTATTGAAACACTTTAAATTATTGTAATATTATTCGTACAATATTTACTTTCAATTGTTGTAAACACTTTAAACGTTATCTTTACTGATATACATTGTTAGTGTAAGTATCGAACATCACTATTTAATTTTTCTTTACTTTCTAAGACTTTCTTCTGCTTTTTCTAGCATTTAATATACATGTGTTAAGTTAACATTTATATTAAGTGCTAGAAATATAATAATCATATTTAGATTCCCCTATTTTTATTTAATACTATATATCCCAGTTTCTAAATTAAATATTTTGTTTTATGATGCTGCCTTAACCTTGCTTTTTTCAAAATGCAAGTTTAAAATTTTAAATATAATTTCTTTTATATATGATACTCCGATTCTTTAACAATTTACTCTTTAGTGCCTTTATAATTATAGGTATTATTATCTACAACAATTAATTACTTTTTTTTTCTAATTACCTTTATTACTATAAATTGCTTATAAGTTTTTAATGTTGCTAATATTCCTTATTAAAATGATTATATGGCTATTCTAATGTTCCTCTTTTACCATATTATTAAATTAAACTACATTTAATTATATTTTTTTAAACTCCTTCTCTTTCCGATGACGTATGTCCAATTTGCTATAATTATTTACTTTCATATATTATAAAACAATATTTGACTAATTTTTTAAAGTTTCTTTTAGGTCATTAATCAACTAATAATAATTTAATTTTTTGTTACATTTTACATTGGCATTAAAATTCAGATTCATTAATTACTTCTACTAAGTGAGTATCTATTTTTAGTTACACTAATTTTCAAATATTTTTTTAGTTTACTTATACTTGAGTTCGGTCGATACCATATATATGATAGTATATTTTGAAATAAATATTTTAATTAATTAAAAATATCAGTTAATAAATTAATTATATAGGTATATATAAATATATATACATATATATATATATATATATATATATATATATATATATATATAGTAAGTATATATACGTATGTATATACTTATGTTTGAAGGAAGATTCTTGTGGTTGTAAGTATGGGTAATATGAGATTATCGGGCTCTCCGCGATGTTGGACAGAAATTCTCGAAAGAATCGGCGTCCCGACGTTTCGATGACATGTGTTGTCTTCTCCAGGAGTTGTTTTGTAGTGAAGCATCAACCTGCAACTGATTGTGATGAGTTACGATGAGCCAGTATATAAAGCAACGGAAGGAGCAGTCACAACCAGTTTCAGGTTGTCGCTTCACTATGAAACAACTCCTGAAGAAGATGATTGTTCCTGAAAAGTTAAAGTTTCGGAAGCTGTGCTCCCGTTGCTTCCCTAAACTACTAGCGGAAGACCACAAACACAAAAGATTTGAGTGTTCGCTGAATTTTTTGACTCTCTATAATCTCTTTGTAATGTTTGATAAGTGGTTAAAAAAACTTGGCAGCTATGTTGAAAAATAGAGAAATTTATGTAGAATCTGAAAATAAATGTATTTTTTGAAAGTTTTCTTTCGTTTGGGTTTTATTTTCAAACGGCCCTTACTTAAAAAACACGTCTCGTATACATATGTACAAAAAGCAGACTCTTGGACGGACAATAAGAGTGGTTTCTTGACTTCTAAAATATGAGGTGTATCTTATGAGAACCCTAGAAAACATACTCGCAGTTCTTTCATGCGTCTAGGTGCTTATAATTTGTTAGTTATTAATTGTTTGTAATAATGTAGCAGTTTCTACGAACATGAGTGCGGAGTACGCACAAAGTTTCAACAGATACAAATTATAGATGATTTCTTATTTAGTTTTCATGTAAACAAATGTTTACGAGCTAAATAAGTAACAAAAATAGATCATGCGAACTTAAAATTGTCTACATTAATTAATCTAACCATTGCTTTCCGGTAAACATCGATACGCGCAAATAATGAGGATATGGGAGAGTTTTGAAAATCATTTTAATATAGTGTTTTCGCATGATATATATTTTGTCTCGGAAGAAAACACGGTGGACATATAAAAAACACATTTTTCAATGCATTGCAAAACGATCGAAATTTTTTTAAATTTTTACAATCTGAATTCGAAACACAGATTGTTAATTAAATACGATGAACGGAAGAAATTATGATGGTCTGATCTTTTGCACGAAGCTCTCAGAGGATGTTGCGACGGTAACGTACTTTTAAGGATCTATTTTTGTGAATTAGTTTCTTTAGGTAACGCAAAAACAACGCAAACAACTAGAAAAAAGAATACAACAGGAGTTAATATTTGAATATAGGGCAAGTGAGGAGAAAAACTCCTACCTTGTGGTGACTTTCTTTTCTTACTTCCCTATGAACTCGTCGAGAAAAGCGTGCAACAAGTGATTCTTCACACGGAGTAAGAAATGCCACTCTTTATGGGAAAATTACACTTTAATTTCCGAACTTCAAGGAGGACTGATCACAAAATTTCAAAAGATAAATCTTCTAAATGATGACTAATCCATATTGCAACCTTTACAAGAACCAAATCTATAAGCGAGTATCGTGTACGCCGAGATCTTCTTCCAACGTTCGACGAAGGAAAAAATGGAAAAAAAATTGATTATAAAAATAAAGGAGTGCGAAAAAAACATGCAGATATATGGAATTAAAACTCGCATACGCGGTATGGTCATAAATATGGCCGTTTCAGTGACGATATTACGAGCATATAACAACATGTAAAGTGACAGAGATGCAGTGGAGAAACGAGGCGTAAAATAGCAGGAAACGAAATATAAGGAGAAAAATAAAGATGTATGGAGAGAGTTGAAGAAGACGAAATCTACGCGGTAATTTCGTATGTTCCTTAATTGTTACACAAGGAAAAAAAGAAAAATTTCAACTATTATTTAAAACTGAAAAAACTTGAATATACTCTTAGTAGGAGGTATACTGCTTAGTAGGAGTATAATTAATAAAATTAATTATAAATGTCTTATTTGTACACTATCGAAAAAAGTTAATTAATGTTCTTGGGAACTTTGATGAAAATACTGGAAGTATTCATTTTAAGTAAAAGCAAAAGCAGTGACGAGAGTAATTTTTCAACTTTTCCCCATTATTCTCGTTTATATTTACATCAACAGACAATCAGAAAATGCTTAAGGAGAATTAACATCGTTTATATTTTAATATCCTTGAGGAATTTTTTTATTACTGCAGTTAATAAATTGTTTGTGATATTTCACGTTAGGGCTGAGGGCATATAGATGCTAATTTCCTGCCACTTTTGCTGTCATTTAAAGGCTCACCGTGATAATTAGGAATTCTCTGTCGTTTAATTGTTTGTTGAACTGCCTGGCCCTATTTTTGAACTGTTTACAAAGCGACTAAAATATCTCAGCTAATTAATTTTCTTTCGTGTCAAAACGAAAATTATGAGAAACATGAGCGGACAAAAGTAAGGTAGTTAACTTTTTCATATCCTTAATTATTTTGTTTTCACAGAGATTACTTTCATTACTTAAAACACTTTCTAATCTAATATTACTTTGATGAATAATTTGGAAAAACGTGTTCATTAAAAAAGAATACAAACAGTCCACGACAAATTTAGAGGCTTTTAAACGATTTAGATAACTAAGTAGTCTTTTTCAGAAGAAACCAATGACAATATTACATTAAAATTAACGGTAAGCACAAGAGAATATAAAACACGTTAATATAAAAAAGCTTATCATATTGATAATAATAATGGTTTTAGTTCATTATATTATTTATTTTATATATAAATATAATCGGCGTTTACTTTATTTGTTATAATATTAGCAGACTTGACGTTGTTAAAACAAGTTCATGAAAATAGTAAAAATAATTAAAATTAAGTTTTAAAATGATGATTAACAATTCAAATATACGAAAAATAGCTCAAAAATATGTTAAATGTGTAATCTATATATACACTACCGTTCATAAGTATTTGGGCACCCATATTTTATAAAATTATTTGAACAGCATAGCTTCTAGGAAATTCATTCTTGTAATATTGGATAGGTATAAGGAAAGTATTAAATCTACAGAAACGCTGCATAAGTAACATTATGTATTACTTTATTACCTGCAATAAACCAAAATTGAAGGATAAGTTTAGCAATGATGTTTTAATGACCTCGGGCGAGTTTCATGTTATATTTTTGAAATTGTCCTCAGTTACGTTTCTGTATTCGTTGTGAGATATTCCTGTGCTAGTAGTGTTGTTAAGATCGTTAAATATGCCAAAAAGAAAAGAGATGGACATTGAAACGCGTTCTCTTATAATTGCGCACCATCAAGATGGCAAAAGCAACCGGCAAATTGCGAAACAATTAAAATTAAATAATACTTCCGTAGACTATGTCGTCAAAAAATACCGAGAAAGTGGCAGTGTTCTCAATAAATCACGGAGTGGGAGACCCAGAGCGACAACTTCTGCTGAGGATCGTGCAATAGTGATCACAAGCAAAAGAAATCGACGGAAAACAGCCCCAGAAATCGCTGCAGAAATCAATGCAGACCGTCCAAAGTCAATAAGCGTAACAACGGTCAAACATCGCTTGTACAAAGCAGGTTTGTACGGGCGAATTGCAATGAAAAAACCGTTATTGCGCAAACAGAATAAGCGGAAACGCTTAAACTGGGCTCGTGAACACCAACATTGGACAGTTGAACAGTGGAGTAAAGTCTTGTGGACCGATGAGTCAAAGTTCGAAATTTTCGTGTCCATCTACAGGTGAGCGTGCGGCAGAGCAATGTATTGTGCCTACGGTTAAACATGGCGGTGGTTCCGTGATGATCTGGGGTTGTTTTGGTGGTACGGTCGTGGGTGATATTGTGAAAATTGAGGGAATACTAAGGAAAGAGCAGTATCGAAACATTTTGGAGACCAACGCTATTGCTTCAGGATTAAGACTTTTGGGTAGGAATTTTGTATTCCAGCAGGATAATGACCCAAAGCACACATCCAAAATATGCAAAGACTATTTGCAACTCTTGGAAGCGGAAGGATCCATCGAAGTTATAAAATGGCCTCCCCAAAGCCCCGATCTAAATCCAATAGAGTTATTGTGGGAGGAACTTGATCGGGAGGTCCGGAAAGCAGTACCAACATCGGAGGCTGATTTGTGGAGGAAACTGCAGGAAGCTTGGGTCCGCATAACACCGGATACATTAGCAAAACTAATTGCAAGAATGCCGCGATTATGTGCTGCCATTATAAAAAACAAAGGAGGTCACATAGATGAATCGAAAATTTAAATATAATATGTAATTCTACTGCCAGATACTGTAATTAGTTATGTATGTACATGTAATAAATATATTTTCATTTTTTCACTAGTGCTTTTAATCATTTCTTCTAAATTTATGGGTGTCCAAATACTTATGAACGGTAGTGTATGTATATGTATATATATGTAGTAGATTGAATAATTAAGTTATTATAAGATCCGTATTTAGATAGATAGTTTTTATACATAGGTCTTTCAGGTTTTGTCACATCCCATTTTACAATTGCCACCTTATTCTATCTTTCCACTCTTCCTCGTCAATGACTCCATCTCTTATTGCTTCTCTTACTCTCTTCATTCATTTTATAGTGAGGTTTTCCTCATTTTATTTCTTCTCGTTGGCACTTACATTATTGCTAGTTTTAGCCGCCTGTGCTCTTCCATATTCATTACAAGCCCATACCATATTAATCGTCTACTCTACTTCTTGGCACGTATTCTGGTTTTAATATTTTCTTTGCTCTTTTAAGGAAATATATTTCTACTGCTTTTATTTCTTATTAGTTTTTCAACGACTGCTTGCATTCGGATTTGTATATCAATATAGGACATAGGATTGTTTTATAGGTTTTTTTTGCTTGTAAATGGTCGCAGAATTAAGTTGAGGCTTTCCAAGCCTGCCGAATTTTGTATGCAATATCACTATTTCATGTACCCTCGCTATATTATAGTCCCTAGGTATAAGGAGGGATGCCCCAACATCGGTAGGCCAATCAATCTGATCTTCATATGGTACCCCATGCCAGGTAACGAACGAGGCTCCGACGACTGACTGTTGGCGATATAACCATAGGTCATGTTAAACAGGACTAAAAAAAGAAAAGGTAAAGGGAACCACTTAGTTCACATATATTACCCAGAGAATTCCAGTACGGCATTCAAAACAGTAGCATCGTGTATGAAAAGAAAAATAAAGACAAAAAGAAGAAGAAGAAGAGGTTTTCTTCTCAGGTTTGAATCCCTTACTCTTAAATTTGGGCCTTCTTATTTTGCCTCTCCTATATGTAATATATTCTGTTTTCTTTCCCTGTTAATATTAATTTTCCAAATATTCTAACATATAATCCTTATACTTTGCGAAAATTACTTGATCGTCAATAAAGAAGAGAGTTATTAAGCAGTGCTGGTAAACGATTAAAAAGCCCTGCTAGAATTTCTGATAAAACTTTTGGTCCATATTTTATTGTGGTCCCATAGCTTTGTTATTTTACATATCTTTCAATGCTCTCCTTACTTCATTTATATTCAATTGTTCTGTTATATATTCATGAATTTGCTTGGATTCAATTCATTTTTTATTAAACTGTTTTCTGTTTTCGGCCAATATATTGTAATGTGTTAGCTATTCATGACCACTTATACGATTTATATTCTTTCCCATCATTTTTAAGGTTTCTTATTGCTTTCCGTGTCTGTGATATCCTTGTACTTTGCAAATATCTCTCGATCTCTTCGCTTTTATTTCCCATATGTTTTGTCTCTGGGCTATATTTTTTTACTTATCTGTTGTACCGTGTATATAATTTCCTGTCTTCGGTGTCATTAATGATCATTCACACTTTCTTTTTATTTTCTATTACTTAATTTTTTTATATCTTTTAACCATCACTCAGGACTCTTGTTTCGATGTATTTCTTTATGTTCCAAAGCTAAATATGTATATCAATACTGTACTTTGCTATGTAGTGGGAGAATTCCACACTACTGTCAACATAGTGTTTTTCTATTAATAACGAAATTGAAATTTTTGGTTAAAGAGAAAGAATGACTCCATTACAATGAATCATGCTTTCGTCATGTATATAGAGACGATGCGCCTATTCAATTCTTTTTGTCTTCTTCATAAGCGTTGATTATATTAAAGACTAAATCACAAATATAATTTATTGAGATGCCACATTCCCTATCGTTAACCATCTGTCGGCATACATAATAATTTGTACCAGCCACACTTTTAATTTTTTTCAAAACAAAGTTTTGTCTGTGTATGAGGTTGAAAGTTTATTGAAGATTTTCAGCTTATCACGATAAATGTTGTAGTGTCGTAGATGTCAAGCAGTAAAGAATGAAAATATGCAATATGCCACGTTATTCTCAAAAAGGCGAAGCGTCGAAGTTCCAATTTTATCAGAGTCAATACAGGAATAAAAGCTGAGCTTCTCAAGATGTATTGCTGCCAAAAATAATAAAAATATCTACGCAAACAAGAATAGTACATTACAAATTACATTGGTTTGGGTCTTGTGGGAAATGCACATCAAAGAGAACGTTACAGCTTGAACGATGCCATCAATGAAATTTCTTGAAAGTAAAAAGTATTGATATTACACATATATATCGATTTTGTATAAAATAAAAGTCAATTCATAAAAATTATTCAACGATAAATTATCGAAATTTACATACATATTATATGAATGTAAGTTTAATTGGAGACTGGTTGATTAAATTAATCAATTAAGGTTAGTGTAACCCCTGAAAGCCAAACACATACACTATGTGTGTTTGGCTTGCAAGTTTTTCTTACACTTAATATGAGATTATTCTCATTTAACCACTTTTCTAACCGTTCCATTATCCAATTGCCTTTTTTTTATTAATTTAGAATATGTTTCTGCTTTAACAAATAAAGTGATATCATCTGCATAATTAGTGGCAAAACAATTATCAGTATTGTGTATGATACCATTTATAAATATAATAAAAAGTAGAGGATTCAGAACACTGCCCTGTGGTATGATCATAGCCATCAATAGCTCATCTCTGCCGACTTGTTTTTGTTTAGTTAAGTAAGATTCAATCCATTCTCAAGCCACGTTTTGAAGACCAAATACCACATATATATTTAATTTATTTAGCAATATTTTAAACTATAAGTAATCAAACGCTTTTGACATGTCTAGCAACATACCATAGGCCCAAGTACCTGTATATAAAAAGTTATTACTAAGTTTTGGGTTTATTCTAAAATAGTAGATTGGATGCTCTTAAATATTAATTAATTGTGAAACAGATTTAATTATTTGAACCCGCAGTCAAGTTTTTGATGTTTACAATTATATATATAATCGGTCCCCCATCTTCCTTTCGGTGTACGGGTTAACATTACAATATACATTATGTCTTATGTACAAAGTCTCTCCATAACTTCCTCCCCTTGGCTATCTCTCTTGCAACAGACATTGATTGTTGTCCTCTTCTGTGTAGGGCCTTTACTATTAATTTTTCCCATGTTTCTTTTGGTCTTCTTGGTCCTTGTCTCGTTTTTATTCTAGTTTCTGGTATCTTATCTTCCATACGTTGTAAATGGCCTCACCAGCTCAGTTGCTTTTCCTCAATATATTCCATTATAGAGCCTATATGTAACTTCTCTCTTACGTCTTTGTTTCTTCTTCATCTTTTCGTGTTATCCCTTTACTGCCTCTTGTAATTATATATGAATATAATTATGCACTTCACGCTGTTAAATTAATGACAATTAATATTCTCTGCTAGTCCTGGTTCGATGAAGAAAACTTTTCTTTATTATCAGTAATTAATGAACATGTTAACTTTCTGGCGTTTTCACGTTGGCGTCGAATACCAGATGGCGTAGAAAATATTTGTATTACAAAAATGCAGTTATAAAGAGAAACTAAAGTTAAAGAATATATTTTTATGCCGCAGTTGGGTAATCACGTTCTCGTTTGAACTGATTTAATTTGCTATTACCTTAAATTGCGAACACTCAATATTTATTTTGATTTTTAGACTGTACGTGATAGTACTTTAATAAGAAAGAAGCTCCCAATTTTGTATATTGATTGAACTATAATTAGTTTTGCCTTCGGTTGCTAATGTTTTTGCTTTACGTATTTATATTTACATTTATGGTTATTCAAGGAAAAAAATATAATTAGTATACACAATTATCGTTGTCATTTATGTGTTATTTTCCTATTTCCAGCGACATCTCCAATTTAATTAGATCCGGACACATCTAAAAATCAAAAACAAATCTTACCATAACAAATCATTAGCCATAAATATTAGTTGCTTTTTGTGATTTTAAAGTTATGTTGAGTGATTCGCTTGTACAGTTTCCTTGCCAATCCTAAGTGGTTTTTGCAAATATAAATAGAAGCATTTGCAGCATGCCGGGTCTCGTAATGCAAGTCGTAGCCACATTTTCCTCATGTTGACTTTGTTTTGAACGTAAATAAACAATTACTGAGGAGTTTTGATTGGTGCGTTTTTACATTGAGGCATAGTAAATCGCTTGTATAATTTAGAATTCATCGTAACTTTATTTTAGGGAAAAAATTATTACGCGATGTGTTTTTTAGGTAATGATCGTTTGAAAATAAAAACCAAATGAAAGAAAATTTTCAAAAACCAAATTTATTTTCAGATTCTAGATACATTTCTCTGTTTTTCAACATAGCTGCCCAGTTTATTTAACTGATTTTATTTTCCTATTTTCTTCGACAATCTTTACACATCTTGCGGTGAGCTTCGTAACTCCTTATTTATAGATACATCTATCGTTATCGGCAAAAATCTTTATGAGATGCTTATTTAGTCCCACCTAAGTCTAGCGTTACCCCTAAATCTTTGAAGAGAGCGATTAAGTGGAAGACCGACAGCGCAAGTTTTAGCGATTGTGGTGATTATGGCAGGACATCCCATCCAAAATTTAATAAATTTTGACGGATCAAATTGGAGTGTGGTATCGAGTTGTTCTAATTAGATACCTAATTCCTGATTCCTTTACAACTACTGAGATTTGGTCGTTTCTAGACGACGGACTTGTTCAAACTGAACAATATATGCTTGAATTAATTGAAAAATATTTTAAATTTCTCCACACTGAAAACAGAACTTTTCTCTAATAAATGTCACCACACCATTTTCGCACGCGCTTTAAAAATTTACTTCTTGTCACCAGTTAGTGTTGCTTCAGAAAGGAATCGTTATACTTCACACTTAAGGAGCATATTACAGATGCTTATATGCGCGGTCAAGTGAATATCTTTAAGTTAGTGAAGAATTAAAATATCGAGTTCGCTAAGGTATTCTAGTTTTAGATGTGATCGCAGACTTAAGTGATGAATGGTAATTTTGATGGAGCCCGTGGTTGATTAACTAGATCACTGAAGGTTGATATATAATCCCTTGCCACAATAATTTTCGTTTTCTGTATAGGTATTTCGACAACTAAGTTGCCATCATCAGCAGATAATTAAACAGCGTCGTACCTTGACAACTATGATAAAATTACCTGTACAAAAACAAATTTCGTATGCGATCCGTACCGCTGAAAGCAAAAACGTACATTGAGTGTACGTTTTGGCTTTCACGTGAGTGTACGTTTTGGCTTTCAACGGTACGGATCGCGTGCGGAATTTGTTTTCGTACGGGTACTTTTACCATAGTTGTCCGGGTGGGACACTGTTTAATTATCTGCTGATGATGACAAATTGGTTGTCGAAATACGTATACAGAAAACGAAAATTATTCTGGCAAGAGGTTATATATCAACCTTCAGTGATCTAAGTGATGAATGTTTAATGTTTCTACAATCTGCCGCGTTGTGTGTCGTGGGTTTGATTTTGTTATTAATCGCAGTATTGAGGTTTTCATAGAAAACTAAACGTAAAACTTTACCCAACTTCTAAAAAGTTTAACGGGTATTCTTTTCTTTACGGAAATAAAAGAGTAAAATATGACGAAAACGTGCACTTTGATCCTTTTGTAAGAGTTCACACTCAATTAAATCCCTCATGGTTTTTCTAAAATGAAGTTCGATTTGTTGCCTGTTATGTCATATAGGATGAAAGTAGTTGAATTTGATGGAGCCTGTGGTTGATTAACTTAATAACTAAGGTTAATATATAACCCCTTTCCACATTAACTTTCGTAATTCTGTATGCGTATTTCGACAACTAAGTTGTCATCATCAGCAGATAATTAAGCCAAGACGTACACTGTGTGCGTCTTGGCTTCCAACGGAACGGATCGTGCGCGAGATTAATTATTTCGTACGGGTATTTATTGCCGTAGTTCTCCAGGTGCAACACTGCTTAATTATATGCTGATGATGACATCTTAGTTGTCGAAATACGTATACAGAATTACGAAAGTTAATGTGGAAAGGGGTTATATATTAACCTTAGTGATTAAAGATAAAGGTAGATGGAAATCACATGACTTCAGCACTTGTTAGAATGAGTTAGCACCACCTGTTTGATGATATAATATTATTGTTTATATATTAATAGAATAAATTAAGAAATTGAGTTTTGTTCTCCAAATGAAAATTAGTATTTTTAGTATTTTCTGCTGGACCATCGTTCACATAAATTAATTAAAAATTCCTGGGTTGGAGCAGAACTCGAACTTGTATCTGCCGTTTGCTATAAGGCTGCCTTACCAATTAGACTATGGAAATACAGTTTCAGGGGATTCGAAACTACACATTAAATCACATTATGGAATTCTCTTATTTCGTGAATTCATACCTTATTCTGCAACAGTATATTGAGTTACTAAAAGCGTTTCCTCAATAAAATTATTCTATGTCTAAATAAGTATGTATATCCTACAGTATGGAGATTCAAAGTAATTTTAGAATATTATTTCATCGATATTGTATCTACGTAGCCTTTTCTTCTTTCACCAATTTGTCTTGCAGAATATTGAATGCGGATGAATGTGCGACCACAAAAGAATTCACAATCACGTAGTAAACACGTTTTCGTCTTTCGACTATAGACGACAAGCTTGAAAATTCGCTATAAAATTCCCCATGCGATACTTATGCCAAAACGTTTTGTATATATATTGGGTCTGGGAAAAAGTTCGTGGCGTTTTTCCCGATAGATGGCATTGGTTGCCGATAACTAAAGAACAACAAGTCACAGCGACACCACCGACGGCTCGTTTTTTAGATGACCTTCCGAACGTTAGTTTGAGCGTAGAAACATTGTAATCGGTGCAATGGTTGGAAAGTTATTCGCACTTGAAAATGGAGAAGAATAATGAGAAATTTCGCTATATTCTGCAATATTATTATGATAAGGGGAAGAACGCTGCGCAGGCTTGTGATAAAATTTGTGCTGTGTACGGTGAAGGTACTTTATCGAAATATGTTGCGCGGAAATGGTTCGCTCGCTTTCGTTCTGGAAATTTCAATGTGAAAGATGAGTCACGCTCCGGTCGTCCAATCACTGAAAAATCTGATGAAATTCTTGAAAAAGTCCAACAAGATAAGGATATCAGCAGTGTCGATATTGGCATGGAGCTAGGCATTGACCACAAAACTGTTTTGAACCATTTACACAAAGCTGGTTACAAAAAAAGCTTGACGTATGGGTTCCTCATGAGTTGAGCGTGAAAAACATGATGGACCGAATTAACATCTGCGATGCGCTGCTGAAACGGAATGAAATCGAGCCGTTTCTGAAACGTTTAATAACCGGAGATGAAAAATGGATTACGTACGATAATCGGAAGCGTAAAAGATCGTGGATAAAGGATGGTGACCCGTCACAAGCGTTCGCTAAGCCAACATTGACGCCCAAAAAAGGTGTTGTCTTCCATCATGACAACGCCCGACCACACACTTCTTTGATGACCCGTCAAAAATTGAGAGAGTTTGGTTGGGAAGTTTTGATGCACCCACCTTACAGTCCGGATATAGCACCCTCTGACTATCATCTGTTTCGATCTCTGCAGAACTCTCTCAATGGAATTAAGTTGGTTTCAAAAGAAGCCTGTGAAAACTACTTGATTCAGTTTTTCGACCAAAAACTACAGAAGTTTTTCACCGATGGATCATGGATCTACCAAAAAAATGGCGAAACATTGTCGATAATAATGGAGCATATTCGGTTTAAATGAATTCGTCCACGCGCCATGCGGGGATCAGTTGAATTTTACTGAAAAAACGCCACGAACTTTTTCCCAGACCCAATATCTTTACATGTATTCGTGCAAGACCGTCATGGATTGTATATATTTGAATAAAGTTTTAGGAATTTGAAAATTTAATAAACGATACCCTAAAATCCAGATAGTTAAACTA